>JAXBDA010010312.1:0-10756 GCA_036023075.1 Gaultheria prostrata
GGTATTTCGGTCAACACGAAAATGGGTACCATGTATGTGCAAATAAAATTTTCCTTGTCATTGTGGGAGTAATTTCCAAAAAGTACACCATTAAACGGCAAAAACTTGCCCCTACCGCCACTTTTCGGTAATTCTCCCTACTTATTAAGGGACAACCCAAAATGAAAATGTACACACTATAAAAAGGACGGAGGGAGTACTATGTCCCACTTTCTTCCCTTCTTTGGAAAAACCAGCCCACCCACTTTTACTCCCCACCATGCACGTCCCCACTTTTTTTCTCTTTAAAAAAAAAAAAAAAACAGCCCACCACTTCAATACTCCTGGTCCACTCAGTTTCCTCTCCCCCTAATACTCTCTAACCACCCTGCGTCTGTGTGCAAATCCTTCTCATTCTTCCCACCCTGTTTCAATCCATAGATAAGGCTAAAAAAAAACAACGAGGAAGAAGATTTCCGAAGAGGAAGCGGCGGACTTCAAAGTTGACCCCGAACACAAAGTGGTGGAAAGCTATCCCTTCACCGTCAAAGAAGATTTTGTAAGATAATTTTCAAGACGAAGCCTTAGTCGAGGGAGTGGTCGTTTTCCTCCATTCTCTGCAACAATAGGTTTGTCTTCCAATGTTTTAGGTTAGGATAATTTTATCCACATTTGTTGCCTCATACTGCTAATTAATTCGGAAATTCAAAAAAAAAGAAAAAGAAAATTGGCTATTGTTTTTTTTAATATTCTTGATTGCCTTTTTAGCATTTTGTTGCTGTTTCAATTTAATTCTACACTAACAAAACGATTAATTTTTTTAAGTATTGCTTTTGCAGGGAGTGAAATGAAGATTGAAATTCAATGAACTATAACTGTAATGCATTTGGAGTTCCATGGTATCTATTTTGTTTATATGTCGAAGTTTATTTTTTCCCTTTTGGTTTTTCAATCAATACCTGTTTGATTTTTGTTCTCTTTCACTGGATTCTTGTGTTAGTTTTTCTCTCTCACACACTCTCTGTCACTTTCGGTTTTTCGCTTTTGTGAAATTGTCGATCAACGTTTGTATTCTACCCATAATCTGATGCAGAGAGGGCTCCGACAAAGAAGAAGTAAAAAAAGGGACATTTACATGAAGCCATGAATGGGTAAAATAATTTGTATGTTGATTTTGTGTAATTTCCTTTCTCCCTCTCTCATTGCTCATAATCTGTTATTTGTCTAACCAACAATAACTCTAAGGTTACTACTAATTTTCTTTTTTTAGGAGACAATACTAATTCAAGTACCGATGGATATAAATGTTAAATTACTCGAGGAACTTATGTGTATGTATCATTTTTTCCCTTCTAATTATACTATTTTTTGAATTCCTAATTTATGAGTACTATTATAAATTCCTACTTCGTATGTTAGCAAGTTTCATTTCAAAGTGATAAGGTAATGTAAGTGGGTATAAATATGCTACCATTTCGATATATGAAAACGTGAAAAAAACCATCGTGGATTTTTTTTTGAATTCCTAATTCATGATTCTCTCCGTTTGTATATAACATTAATGAGCATTGTGCCTGGAAAAAAATCGTTCACGTGGATTTTTTATCGTTCCTCATGCATCAAACACATTCACGTGGATTTTTTTTCATACATTGTGTGCGTGCATGTTAATCTCGCCCATGCATAGTATGGGTTCAACGCTAGTTTTATGTGATGCATTTGTGAGAGAGTGACTGCCTCAGCTTTAGGAATAAGTTGATTTTTTTTGGCTTTTTTGAGTTAATGGAATAGGCTCTAAGTTTTGTTTTTCAGATTTTTATTGTTGATTTTTTTTTTTTTTGGGTAAGGGCATTATAGGACCAAAAATTTCAATTTTGGGTAGGAAGGTGGGAGGAGGGTCAAAATGGGAAACTTAGGGAAATTTTTTGGTTAAAATTAGCAAAATGTGGCTTTCTTTTAGAATTTGAAGTGGTAAAACAAAAGTGGGAGCAAGATAGCAAAAAATGGGTTGCCAATAGAATTTGCCCTTCACAAATACCCAAAGCATGGTACGGGCAATTTTTCTGTGCACCGCCGAAAATACCCCTAATTATATTCTTTTTTCCAATTCAAACCTCTATCTCTTCAAAATCGTGCTTAGGGTTTGCTTTGACGATCAAAATTCATTAGCATCTGCTGCTTAGTTTAAGTCAAACCTCTATCTCTTCATAATCTGTTATTTGTCTGACCAACAATAACTCTAAGGTTACTACTAATTTTCTTTTTTTAGGAGACAATACTAATTCAAGTACCGATGGATATAAATGCTAAATTACTCGAGGAACATATGTGTATGTATCAATTTTTTTCCCTTCTAATTATACTATTTTTTGAATTCCTAATTGATGAGTACTATTATAAATTCGTACTTCATATATCAGCAAGTTTCATTTCAAAGTGATTAGGTAATGTAAGTGGGTATAAATATGCTACCCTTTCGATACATGAAAACGTGAAAGAAAAACCATTGTGGATTTTTTTTTGAATTCCTAATTCATGATTCTCTCCATTTGTATATAACATTACTGAGCATTGTGCCCGGAAAAAAAACCGTTCACGTGGATTTTTTTTCGTTCCCCGTGCATCAAACACGTTCACGTGGATTTTTTTTCATATATTGTGTGCGTGCATGTTAATCTCGCCCATGCATAGCATGGGTTCAACGCTAGTTTTATGTGATGCATTTGTGAGAGAATGACTGCCTCAGTTTTAGGAATAAGTTGATTTTTTTTGGCTTTTTTGAGTTAGTGGAATAGGCTCTAAGTTTTGTTTTTTAGAATTTATTGTTGATTTTTTTTTTGGGTAAGGGCATTATAGGACCAAAAATTTCATTTTGGATAGGAGGGTCAAAAAGGGAAACTTAAGGAAATTTTTTGGTTGAAATTAGCAAAATGTGGCTTTCTTTTAGAATTTGAAGTGGTAAAACAAAAGTGAGAGCAAGATAGCAAAAAATGGGTTGCCAATAGAATTTGCCCTTCACAAATACCCAAAGCATGGTACGGGCAATTTTTTCGTGCATCGCCGAAAATACCCCTAGTTATATTCTTTTTTCCAATTCAAACCTCTATCTCTTCAAAATCGTGCTTAGGGTTTGCTTTGACGATCAGAATCCATTAGCATCTACTGCTCAGGTCAATTCGTCTCTTTCTCTCTCTCTCTGCCATTTTATTGTGATCTCTCACAGTGTATAGTATACAATTTTGTTGCTTTTCCAATTATCCAATCAACTATTCAATTATTTGGGCAAAGTCTCAATTTGAATCCATACTAGCCATACAATCTCTGTATCTCTGTCATACGAAAAAAGACCACAAAACCAAATAACTCCCTCTCTTTTTGGCAACCTTAGTGGAATTAGAATTTTCAGCGATCTCGACTGCAGTCGTCATTTGATGATCTGGATCTTTTTGGTTGATCTCTGAAGATCTCAACTTCTCTAGCGCCGTCGGCGTCGCGATCTCCAATGGTCATTTCCCATTGATTTTTCAAAACCCAATTGAATGGCTTCCCGATTCTATTCCTAACTAAAAAAAACTCTACATTTGAGTGGTTTCACCAATTGATTTTTCAAAACCCAACGAGTACATATGCATATTCTAATTGATTTTTCATAACTCACCAGATTCATGGGTCTCCGACCGTGGTCTCCGAAACCACCTCTCTCTGTCTTAGATCCGTCGCCAACGATTTTGATTTTGATCCGTCTCCAAAACCCATGGCTAGATTGCTCCTTTTTCTTTTTTTTACACAAACACACACACACACAGAGGGGGAGGGAGGAAGGAAGATGAGGATGGTGGAGTGGTGGGGGTTACGGAGGATGTTGTTGATTTTGCACATGGGGATCTCGATTTTTCAACAATTTTATGTCTTGCACATGGGGATCTCGATTTCTCCTTTTGTTAAGAAGTGGGTCTCTTGCCGCTTGATTTCAATATAAGAATGCCCAATAATTTTAATGGGGTTTCTGTATGTGTTTGTTCGAGATGTGGGTCTCCCAAGCAGTGTGAACAAGGGTTGGGTGTTAGGGTTTAAGAGGTATTTCAGGAAAGTTATTTGGGGTACCACTCATGAAGAATTACTTACTATTTTCCTTGTTATGCATCCGGTCATTTCCAAAAACCAACCCATGAGATTGTCATTTTTACTTTTAATAACCACTGAATTGTCATTCACCCTTTTCACTTTCTTCTCCTTCCTTTCTCCTTTTACTTAGAAACCAAGCAAATGAGAGGAAATTCTATTAATTTTTTCTTCTTTTCCATTTCTTTCCACAATTTCCAAACATAGCCTTAAGCTTGGATTGCGAATTGTTTTCGTTTTATTTGATAATCATTTAAAACTGAGGTTGTATTTTGAGCCACAAAAATTCGTATGGCATCACAAAATCTTGTATTTATACACAAAAAAGTTGTACTCCATATTTTATCACAAAATTTCATAAACAATATCACAAAACTTCATAACCAACATCACAAAAATGGTTTTGCGCTGTCATTTTTTTACCTCGCCAATTTTTTGAACCACGAAATTCATATAATGAATTAAGAAATTCATCTATTGGACCATAAAAGTTCGTAAAAGTAATCACAAGAATTCCTATCAGTTTTACCGCAAAATGTCATAACACTAGCCACAGAAATCATAGAAGGAGACACAAAAATTCTTAAAATTAATTACCACAATCTTCATATCTCTGGCCCAAAAATTCATAAAAAAAATCCACGAAAATACGTACAGGCTTATGGTATAGCTCACACCCCCAAAAAATAGGTATATCGGAGATTCTTTTCACTTTAAAAGGCTAAAAGTATTCATTACACCTTATATACGAATTTTTGTAGCTCCTTTTTTGCATTTGTGTTACCCATTTAATGCATTTTTGTCTCATTTTATTTTTGAGTATACGACACACCCTTTACAAATTTTGTGCCCCATTCTGAGTTTTTGTGGTCCGATATATGAATGTTGTGGTAGTGTATTTTGTCAATTTTTATTGTTACTTGTATGAAATATTGTGGTGTTGCTTATAAATTTTTGTGATATTGTTTATGAAATTTTCTGGTCTTCTTTACAAAATTCTGCAATGTTGTTTATGAAAACTTTCAAAATTATCAATGGCATCAAAATCATTTAGAGAAATGTTATTAATCTTGTCCCGTATTGGCCGGTATGTACAGTATTGGAGCAAAAATGGTATGTGCTTCACTATGTTCTGTTCCGCCCAACATACCGCTCTGTTTCGGTCATTTCGGGTTGTTCCGGCCAGTTCCGGTCACTTCCCAGTCGGTACAGAAAATGGAGATTTTGGGTTTCAGGTACTTCTTGTTTCTGCAGATCTGATTTTCTAGAAGAATGAGGAAGATGAGGAAAAGAAGAAGAATGAGGAGGAGGAGAAGAAGAAGAGAGGAGGAGGAGAGGAAGATTAGAAGAGGACAATGACGAAGAAGAAGATCGTCGATGGCTGCTGCTACTGTGGATGACGAAGAGGACTGACATAGGGATGAGTTTGCTTGCTGCTGCTACTGTGTTTTAAAAATTAGGGGCTTATCTTTTGGGCTGGTTATTGGGCTTGTAATATTTATGGTGTAATAGACTTATTTATTCTTTTTGGGCTATGAACTTGTACATTTGGATAATTAAAGTAGATTTCACAGTTTTCTTTGGGCTTTCATTGTCATGTTATCTAATAATACTGTTAAAAATATACAAAATAATTATTGCGTCAAAATCGAAATGGTACCGAGTCTACCGACATATAGACCGGTACTGATACGTACCGTTCTAGTCGAGAAAAAGATACGCTTGCCGGTATGAGATTGATAACATTGATTAAAAGTATCACATTTAATTAGATATAGAAACAAATTCTCCAAGGTATCAACCTAAATTTGGCTAGTCTTCTGCAACAGAAGAGAAGCAGTGGCTGGCTCTTATGAAATTATATGTTAGCACCATTAGGTGAATGCTAGGTGCTTAATTGTACCCAATTAAGCCCCTAATTTATAATTGTGGGTTCGTTTACGTTGTTACTTGGTGCGGATTAATTAGTTTAATGTGTTTGTAGGCTTTGGAGATCAATGAGCCAAATAAAGTGCAATTTGAAAAGAAAATCATTCAATCCCGAATTGGAAAGGAATCTGGACAGCCTTTAGTATTTTGGCCAAATCTTTTAGCTTGAATATCCAATTGAGGCAAGATTTGCAGCATCGGAAAGGAATTTCAATTTCCTACAACTTTCCAGTTTATGAGTTTTCCAAATTCCAATGTCCTGGAGGATGAAATTGGGCTGAAAGCGAGCTGCAGAAGACAAAAAAGGGATTGTTGGGGAGTTTGGTTGAGATTGGACTTCCTAAGTTTATATTTTAGCTTGGACTCTCTTAGTTTGAAAGAGGCTCCATGGTCGGCTAAACCCCCAATCTAGGGAGATGATGACACTCCACAGCCAGTAACCTTGTTTACTGTATAGAGTAGGGTTTTTATTCAAATCAGATGATATGTTTAGAACTCGATTTTATGAAATTCAATAGAATCATTTACTTCTTTTAATCTGTTGAGTATTTGTATACATGTTTACAAATACAGTTCATATAATGGTTTTCACTGATGTGGTTGGAGTTCTGAGATGGATTATGCTCGTGAGACGGATCGTGACATTAAGTGGTAGACACGCGCTAGTGAGACGGTCCGTGCTATGGGATATTCATGCCTTTTAGCAATCCCTATATTCTCTTAATGATTATCGAAAGCGTTTGTAAGCTCTACCGATAATCCTTTGCGATTTGGATACTAATCCGGTCTATACAGCTCACGGTTATGCGATTGGGGTGGAATCTAAATCTTAGATCCTTTCCCAAATAGTTTCACTCTTTTCATTATTGCTCTTTTTAGTTTAATAATCTTCACAACAATCAAACTTCAATCATTGTTCTCTTATAATTAATTAAGAAATTAATCAAAACTAGGGTAATTTAGCTAATCTGTCACTGCGGATCGACCTCGGACTTTACCGCTATTGTAGAGACCCGTAATTTATATATTTTTATTATTATTTCTATAAGCAATCAAGTTAATTTATTTGATTGAAGTGTTGAGACATGTTAGTTGTGTATACGTGCATTTTTATTTACTAAGATCAAGTACGCGTGCCATGAGACGAGAGCATTGTGGGACCCATGGTCGGTGTCTTTTTTTTAAAATAGAAATTTGTTACTATTTATTTTTATAACACATGGGCCATAGTGTAATCACTTATATAATAATAGGACTTGAGAGGGAGACTAGGGAACTAGGGGGGTGGTTAGTGTAATTTTTACACTTATATCAAATGGGCATCAGGAGACCACCGATCATTTTTTTTCTTTTTCCCCCAACGTGTTCTCTCTCTCTCTCTCTCGGTTTCACTCATCTCTCCTCACCTCTCACACAAAATCACCCCATAAATCTACCTCCCACACTCAACCTCTTCAAGATTCGACCAAAGATTCATCTTCTGCGCGTGATATGGAGTCCGGGTGTGGACGGTTGGGAGGCCGGCCCACGCTTTTTCTGTGTTTTGACAAAAGAGGCGAACTTAGGGAAAAAGAAATTTTTAGAGTCGCCACCCGGGGTTTAATTTTTGGAAAATGTTTGGTACCCGAGAAACCGTTTAGAAAAATAATGACTCTTGTGCCGCTGAAAAAGGGTTTGGTCTGCGAAAAATAGAGATTTGGGTTCAGGAGCCAGGTTACCCGCGGGGAAGGTTTTGTTGGAAAAAAGCACCCCGCGTGCCCATAATTTTTCGGTCTCTACTAAATATTTGTGGGATTTTTCTGAAAAGATTTTATTGTAAACTTTATTTCACATTTTATTGTAAACTTTATTTCACATAAACAACAAGTACATAGAATAAAAGAAATAACATGTTAAAAGAAATGAATTTCGGTAATTAAAACACGTAATAATCGAACGAAATAAATAACCAAATCACAGGGACGTAATAATGGGAACAAGAAACTATAGGGGGCCAACTGTAATAAAGGTTCTGCAAGTTTTTTAGAAAACAGAGCACCCAAATTGCAAAACAGAGCATGGAAATGGGATTTTTGCCCCCTATGCCGTACGGCATTAGAAATTACACCGCGCGGTGTCAAATTAACGCCGTACGGTTTCCATGTTTAAACTTTTTCAAAATTTTATTTTCTGATCAGTGGTAAAATGGGATGCTTTCTAAGGAAAAATCATGATCTTTTAGTTGAAAATCTTTTCAAAAAGGAGTTGGAATGTACCTTGATCGAATCGATGCCGAAAAACACATCGAAAGTATTTTCGTTATTGCTCTGGAGGTAAGAATAACCCGTGGCTTATCCTATTTAGTGAACAACGAACTTGCGGGATTCAGAGGAGGTATTGAACCGTTCCGAACACAACAAAAATCCCCTCAAGAGCAACAATGCCGATTAAGACGTTAGTATTTCTTTGGAATATCCTTCTGGACCGAACACTTAGATTTTTGACTCTCGGGTTTGGATTTTGAACACGATTTTGGTATGATTTTGGAATGGTAGTGGTAAATTTGGGAATGACAATGGTGGGTTTGAGATTTTACAGAGCTTAGAAATAGACATTCATGGAGGTTTTGCACACCGCCCATTTTTTTTCGGTCCCCTGTTCACCATGGCCGGACCACGGCTTATATAGGCAACGGGTTTGGACGACTTTACACGCGAATGAGATTCTTCACGGCAAGATGTCGAGCTACGGTGGTAGCCTTTCCCCTTCGCACGAAACATTGATGAGATTCGTAGCGTGTTTTGAGCTGCTAGAAACTTGCTGGATTCGCGCTGAAGAACAGGCACTGTACGGTGTTCACACTTGCACCGTGCGGTGCAACTATGTGTGTCGTACGGTGGAAGTGAACAAAATTCTGAATTTCTCAAAAGTGCACCGTACGGTGCACATAGTTGCACCGCACGGTGTCTCGCGCGGCACTGTTAAAAGCCCAAACTTCGCAAGGCCGCCCCAGGTGCTACCAAACTCCGTTTTGCGCGTGGTTGGTACCGTTGGAAAGCTTGTTAAGTCTACTTTCTAACCCAAGTGGTTTGAAAACAAAATAATTTGTACATCGAAAGTTATGACAATTTTACCCTCAGGTGGTTAGAAAAAAAGTCGTTTTGGTAAAATCCTCATATCTCCCTCATTTCAAAACGGATTGAGACATATTATATATCCAAAAAGAGGGATTTTAATGTCCAAGATGATGGTGTAGGATAGGGTTTGTGTTCAAGGCACTTTCCTTGGGTTTCAAGTACAAAGAGCATTGTTTCAAAGCTTCCGAGACACATTTTGATCTCTATCATCATTGGGGATACACAAGTCATCAAAATTGGGGTGTCTACACCGGGGTTTGTTGGTTTCGCGTGGGAAGGGAGCATTTCGGTTTGGGAGTTTCTAAAACTAGGGTTTTCACTTCTCTACACATTTGGAGCTTAATCCTTGAAGTAGGGGAACAATGTCTACTCTCTCTAGTTATATGCTTATGATTTGTTGCATATACTTGATTTTTGACCTCAATCTCCTTGAATTTCTTGTTTTCCCCAATTTGTGTGGGTTTTTCCACTTTGATTCTTTGATCCATGAATTTGCTTGTTGATTGGTGAAATTGGGAGTAAAATTGACCTCCCTCCATGTTTAATTGTTGCCTAGCATTTCCAATTTGAGCCTAAACTATCTCTCTTGTGTTTGGGTTGAAATTCCACACCCTAAGGGTGAAAATCTGCACAGTTTACTGTTCATAGCTGCTGCCTCTGTAATTTCCAGCCACTGCCCCTGTTTTTGGGGTGGCTTTCGGCCACCCTTTGATGTCCGTTTGGTCCCCGATCGCTTATTCCTTCATAAAATTGACTTTTGGCATCACTTGCAACCATGTTTTGATTCGAGAATTTTGGTTTTATAAATAAATATGTAATTTTACGTCACATGAAAGTTTGATGGTTTTTAGAAAGCGTGGGTGGGTGTGTGCGTAACCGTTTTTATTGAGAGATGTGGAATAACGAAACGAAATTTGGAAAATGAACTTGGAGAAAATGGATCTTTAATGGAATGTTGGGAAATGAGATGTTTCAAACCTATGTCATCACTTGGTGAATTTTTTTATGAAGGCACGCGGAGCCTATGGAATCCGGCAGGGGCACGCAGGGCCCACAGAACCCGACAGAGGCACGCGGAGCCTACAGAATCCGGTAGAGGCACCCGAGGTCTATGGAACCCGGCAGAGGGATTAAATCCCTAGTACTAAATTAACATGATGATTTTTCTTCAATGAAAGAAATGTGAAATGAAGTTTTGGACTATCCTTAAAGTTTTGTCGAAACTCGTTTTGTAAACCTGATTTTGACTTGTGTGATGAACTTGGGTGGTTGGGCAAAATGAAATGGATATTTGGGTTATGTTTCAGACACTTAGAAAGGACTTTTGAAAACATGAGTTGTGGGTGGATACTTGGAAATCACTGGTGTACGTTGAAACTTTCTAAATTCTTCCTCCATGATTTGGATATTTGGACTCGCACTTGAATATTCATTTGACATATGTGAAGACCCGTAAATTTTATTTACTTTTTTAGAAATAATGTTGGGATAATGTGAGGAATTGATTAAAATGGTTAAGTGTTAGGATATTTGGCGTTATATGTTGTTTGGGACCTAAATGCATTACACAAGCCAATCCAAGGGGGTGGATGTAATATAATTGAATGTGA
>JAXBDA010010313.1:0-10755 GCA_036023075.1 Gaultheria prostrata
TGAAATTAAAATGTTCCTATGATAGGTTGGATGTGTGTGTGTGTGTGTGTGAGAGAGAGAGAGAGAGAGAGAGAGAGAGAGAGAGAGAGAGAGAGAGAGAGAAGATTTTTTAAATTTAAAATTCTCAGTCGAGAGAATGTTTCTTTTTAGAAATGAGTTTTCTTTCATGTGGTATTTTTTGTTGATCTGCTTCCCCCCCTTTTTTTTTTTCTCATTAACTAAAAGTTATCTTGGAAAGGCAAGTTTTCCTAGATTGCGGAAACACAACTTGACCTCTTATTATAGATATTGTTAGAAGAAGAGATGTGAGAGATCTTTGAAATATGGAAATGTCACACAAGACATTTTGAAAAAACCATTGTGTAATATAAATATAAATATAAAAAATATAAATAGGAACATAAGTATAAATTTTGAGTATAGTTATATATGTAAACAATTACTTCGTTAATTACCAAATCTTGCTGATTAAAAAAAGAAGAAGCAAATATTGTCAATTACTACCTATCCTAGACTACTCAACATTCAAAGAATATCGATGAAGACTATATTTCTAAATATAATAATAATGATGAAGACTATATTTCTAAATATAATTATAAATGATCTCATCTCACTCTAAATAAATCTGAGCCATTTATGTTCATCTGCAAATCCGAACCCTCAACTCAGATGGACGGCTCGGATGAACGGGACAAGATTTTCGGGATAACAGATCCGCTTCCAAATTTATTTCATGCTTGCCTTATTTATTTGGATATATGTATATTTGGGGAGAGGTTGGTTTGATTCCCTATCTAATTTTTCGAATGGGGATGAGATGGAAATTGTGAAAGATCCTCCAATTAAAAATCGGATATGAAATAAAATCCCCGTGCCATACCCTTTCCGTTGGCATCCTAATTTTAATCATTTTCATTACGCACGGCGGAGTAAAAAACAGGGAGGCACACAATTCCGCCGTGACAGTCTCCATAAATCCCCCAGAAGTAGAAAACGACTGCTCCATCACACCGCCATCACTCTCTCCCTCAACTTCCGATCCAGAAGAATCCTCTCGAAATGAGAAGGTAAACCCCAACTCCCTCTCTCTCTCTTCAGATGTACGTATATATTCGTGTCCATATATGCATGTCGATTATCTGAAAATACTTGAGATCTGTACTTGAACTGGCAGGATTGGCGATGGATCGTTGCTTGGCAAGAGAGGAGGATTCGTAGGGCACCATCGGAACCAGCTGAAGCAGACACTCAGCGGAGGAGTTAAGGGCCTGTTCGGGAGACTGTCGATTGCAGTGATCGTACTCGTGATTTGCACCCTCTCGTTGTTCTTCACCGTTTTTAGTAACAACAACAACAATCAGCCTTCTTTCTCTCGACCTCAGGTCAGTGTGTCTCGAGCTCCATGAGTTGTGGTTTTGGTCAGTAATTGCGATATATATACGAGTTATTCACCCATGTTATTTTTGCTCGAACGTATATTTTGCCATTGTAGATGAGTTAACTCACACTCGCAGGGTCGCGACCCTTTGTCGCGGCAATTGTAGCACGTGTGTCGCCCAGGGCATAAGGGGTATGATGACTTGACGTCAGCCTCACCTTCCTCCAGCTTATCACCGGAATTCTGTTCTGGGTCCAAACCAGAGGAAGGTGAGGATATGGCAACTAATCACGAGGGTTGTGCTCGTTGGGGGACTTAACCCTATTTTCAAATTGATCCACATCCTGACATAAGAAGTCCCAATGCTTGAAACGGCAGTCCATAAAACTGCACTGATACTGAGATCGGCTACGATAAGACGATAACTAAAAGGAATTAATAGATATTATGCAAATATTATGGAAAATGCTAACACAGATGGCGGTGGTTAATGCGAAGCTAATGAATCGATATCTTTGCAAAGTATATTGAAGTTTATGAACATGTATAGTAACCTGTGAACCGAACCATTAGGGGTAAAGTGAAGTTCACCATATCCACTTTACATGCACTGTCTATCTTAGTTTTCCTTGTTTTATTGGGTGGTTAGCTAGAGATGCCTAGCATGTCAAACAACCAACTCATTACCTTTTGCTTTGTTTCTCCTTTGCTAAGCAGATCAATCAAGAGACCCTTTGGGGAACTGCTGCATCTGGTGGTTGGAGACCATCATCTGCTCCACGATCTGATTGGCCGTGTAAGGAATTTTAATCGTTCTGGTCAATATGCTTACATGATCTTGCATCATGCTGAATACTTTTTAGTTTCTTTGCAATTTCTTGATGTCTATTTGTGCCGTCCTCACTGTGCAGCTCCTCCGAAAGACAGCAATGGCTATCTACGTGTTCGTTGTAATGGGGGTCTGAATCAGCAACGAACTGCGGTTTGTATTTCTTCCCATGAACTATAAAGCATTCCTTACACAACCTCGAAGTTATTGCATACAGTTGTTTTTGGGGTTCTGCCACTCAATTTAAGTTGCAACATACGTGACACCAACTTCTTGATTCAAATTTGCTGTGTGTAGAATTTTCTCTGGGAATGGAAACTTGTTTACCCTAAAAAAACTCAAACACAAGTCTTTCTTCTCTCAGTGGATGTGTTATCTATAAATCTATAAAGATGATAATTTGGCGAATTCCACGTTCTGTATTAGATACGCAGCATTAGTCATTAGTATTTTCTTGCGGGCATCTTTATTGATTCCATCAACTCCATGTTGTAGATCTGTAATGCTGTGTATTATAAATCTATGTATTGAGTATTAACAAGTACTCTATGTTGTAGATCTGTAATGCTGTTCTCGCTGCACGAATTATGAATGCTACACTTGTGCTGCCGGAGTTGGATGCAAATTCTTTCTGGCATGATGACAGGTATCTATTCCCGCAGTCATGCATGTTATGCTAACTAATTGGGCTATAAACAAACCCACCCAGCAACTTTGACATGGGTACTGTGCTTTTTTTCCCCATCTTCTTCCTTAGCATTAGTGTGCTCAGATTCATGTGAGTTTCTGTCACTTCTGCACTATTTCATTTGAAGTTAAAGCAGCAGAATAGCCACGACCCCTTTTAATTTTCTAGGCTTCTAGCAGTTCTACTCTTTTTTTCATATAAACAATAGACGCTGTTATGAGCATATTTATTTGATGCTGAAATAGGGAAGTGTATCATGAATTTATTAGATTGAATAGGTTTTTGTTGTTAATGGGAGTTGGTATTTTGTCTGATCCACTCTACGTTGCACCCATTCTTATCACTTGTACAATCATTGCTTTTATGCTTATCCTCAGTGGTTTCCAAGGTATCTACGATGTTGACCACTTTATCAAGGCATTGAGGTATGACGTACGGATTGTGGAAAGCATTCCTGAAGTTAGGAAGGATGGGAAGACCAAGAAGATAAAAGCCTATCAGGTAAATTTAGTCCTATTGATGTCCAGTTGAGCACACATAGCATTGTTTGGCTAACAGACTGTTTAATGTGAAATTTCTTATCAATTCAGCTTCGCCCCCCTAGAAATGCTCCAATCAGTTGGTACACAACAGTCGCTCTTGAGAAGATGAAGGCACACAGTGCTATCTACCTCACTCCCTTTTCACATCGCTTGGCAGAAGAGATTGACAACCCTGAATACCAGCGGTTGAGATGCCGAGTTAATTATCATGCGCTCAGATTTAAGCCACACATTATGAAGTTAAGTAATTCAATAGTCAGCAAACTTCGTGCAGAAAGCCACTTCATGTCAATTCATCTTCGGTTTGAGATGGATATGCTGGCATTTGCTGGGTATGTTTTACTTGCACTATCTTCACAAATACACCGAATATATCTGCTTGGGCGAGGGACTATTTTTGGTAGAGGAAGTCCAAAATAACTGTGATAGTGTGATTGATTTATAGTCTAGATTTGGTTGGCTATACGGGCCAAGTCCTATTAATCTCATCGATTTATGGGAGAAGTTCTCAAAGGTACATCAATTACATGTATGTGAAAAAATGAAAAAGGGTTTCATTATTATGGAAGTTTGTTGGTGGATTATAGACAATAGGCCTATTGTCATTTCTGGTGCGGCCCCTAGCATTGGTGATACTGTAGGAGTTTATGCATTAACAACATAAATGGATACCTTGCGGCTAACATGTGTTTTGGTTCGTAGGTTATATTTGGGTAATTGGACTTCACGCAATTAAGGGTGAGGTGATGGGATAAAATCAAATCTGCTAGTTTAAGGGTGAGGGCAATGTTTAAAACTTTGTAATCTTATTAGTAGTGACTCGTTAGCAGTACTGGGAAAGGACGTCCTTATGTTTTCTTGTCAGTTTTGGTTATGGATCGCATCAGCATATCCTACCTTCTGTTTGTCGTGTATTTTAAATGTTATTAAAAGGCTATGTGTGATATTGCATTGGAAAGGATATGTTGAGGAGCCTTGAGCAGATGGTCGTAGTGGGGTGGTTGGAAATGCACAAGTCGGGTGAACTTTGTGATTTCTTAGTTGGAAACTGTTTAGAGATGGAGCCTTCCTTTGATAGGCTTTTAGAGTCTAAGCCTTCGTCTTAACCTTGGAGTTTGCTGAGTGGTCTCTTTTTTACTTGTTTTAGAATCACTGTTATGTCACCTATGAGAAAGTATTTGTGTGATGACGATGCCTCTCCTATGAGATTTAGTTTCTAGTAGCACTTAACTAGTGTTGATGGGAGTTAGAACTCTTTAGAATTTCTGAAATGGAGGTGTGTTGATGGGAGTTAGAACTCTTTAGAATTCTGAAATGGAGGTCTTATAACTTTGGCGTATTATGTGTAATATTGGACATAAAATCTTTGCAGGTGCTTCGATATATTTGCTGCTGACGAGCAAAGAATATTGAAGAAATATCGGAAGCAAAATTTTGCGGATAAGGAGCTTGTTTATAGTGAGAGAAGGGCCATTGGAAAATGTCCATTAACTCCAGAGGAGGTAATATTTTCTTATTTGTCGCCATCTCCGTAATTTTCTTAATAGTCAAGTTGTGAATTAGTGGCTTCATTGATTGCTTAATGTTAACTAATATCATTGGCTCTAGTTGATTGGTCAGACATAATACGTAGTATTAATGGTTCTCGTGGCTCCATTGTTTTCTCCAGACTGGTTTGATGAGGAGGAATGTTTTGTAGTGGTGGATTTGTTTTTACTATTGTGTTAGTGGAAGTGTGCTGCTTGGGGCAATGTTAGACAACTTGAAGTCTGTTGTTTAGAGAGGAGAGAAAAGACTCCTGTGTAGGGTGTTAATTAACCCTAACACATGAGTCGCTGATTTATATTACTCATTAATTCATTACATAACACATGGTAACCAATGTGGGGCAAAACCTATTCTATCACTCCCCCTGAAGCTGGTGAATAAATATCACACAGTCCCATCTTGTTACATAGTAACTCTAATCGCGGTTTGAACAATGATTTGGTAAACATGTCAGCCAACTGAGCACCTGTAGACACATACAGAGTAGCTATCACACCACTAGTCAACTTCTCACATACTAGATGGTAATCAACTTCAATATGCTTAGTCCTCTCATGAAATACCGGATTGGAAGCAATGTGAATAGCCGCTTGATTATCACAGTACAAAGACATGGGCAACTGCACACTGAACCCTATCTCTTCATGGAACGATCGCAACCACACAACCTCACATGTTGTGTGTGCCATTGCTCTATACTCTGCTTCTGCACTAGACCAGACAACCACTATCTGCTTCTTACTTTTTCAATTGACAAGATTTCCACCAAGAAAGACATAATACCGAGTAGTGGATCTCTTATCAGATGGTCCTCCTGCCCAATCAGAATTAGTGAATGCCTTAATGCGTAAGTGTCCACTGGCTTGATAAAACAAACCCCATCCTGGATGTAACTTAAGATGCTTCACAATCCTAAGAACTGCCTCCCAATGTGGATGACGAGGAGCCGACTTAAACTGACTCACCAAACTAACAACAAAAGAGATATCTGGACGAGTAATCGTAAGGTAAATTAGCTTACCAACCAACCGGCAATACTGATCAGGATTAGGGAGTAGCTCCCCCGGTCCACACACAATTTGACGCTGGAATCCTCAAGAATATCAAGCACATACTTCCTCCATGATAAGTTAATGCCTTCATTCTTTAGAGAGAAGAGAGAAAACTGTGTAGGGTGTTAATTAACCCTAACACATGAGATGTTTATTTATATTAATCATTATTTCATTACATAACATAGGCAAACCAATGTGGGACAAAACCTATTCTAACATAGTCGAATTGAATTTTAAAAATGTTCCACACTCCACTCTTGAGAAGATGCTAGCTTAGTTCGTTAGCAATCTGTTCGAAACTTAGATGAGCAATATCTGGGGTTCATTTCGATGTTGTCTCTCAGTTACTAGTTCGTGAGAGCTGGAGGCATGCATCTACATCTATCATGTTCCCATTGAAGAAACCATGCTTCGTATTGCCAATTTGTCACAAGGCCAACAAAAATAAAAATATTTGTCCAGCGGGGTCATTTGAAAAAAAATAAAAATGCCACTAGTCCAATAAAATCAAGGCAATGTCTACTAAAGTATGTTATGTAACTAAAACTCTTTAGTTGTTGGTTTAATTTTGTTCCCCGTTTTTGACAAAACTAATTTTTGAGTTGAATATTTTTGGTTTCTTTAATATATTGACTCCAAAATAGGAGACAAACAATTCAGTTGTGCTTGTGATACAAGAAATGTCCAGAGTCTCCAGACTGACCCAATATTCTAATTACATACTACCTTGTGAATTTTGTGTAATAGTGTGAAATTAGAAATCCCATCGTGAATACGCAACAATTACATCTAAAGAGTAGATGGGGTCAATTGATCCCGCAGTGCAACAAATAGCGCTGGACATGATCAAAGTTGAGTTATTCTGCCTCATGTTTCTGCAGGTTGGTCTGATATTACGTGCAATGGGGTTTGACAATTCCACAAGGATATACCTTGCAGCGGGTGAGATATTTGGTGGTGAGCGATACATGAAACCTTTTCGCTCCATTTTCCCTCGCCTGGAGAACCACAGCACGGTGGACCCCAGCGAGGACCTAGTGGGGAACACTCAGGGTTTGTTAGGCTCAGCCGTGGATTACATGGTTTGTCTTCTCTCCGACATTTTCATGCCAACATATGATGGCCCAAGCAATTTTGCCAATAACCTCCTTGGGCACCGTTTATACTATGGTTTCCGTACCACAATCCGTCCCGACAGAAAAGCCCTCGCTCCTATATTCATCAATCGGGAAAATGGCCTTACGGCTGGTTTTGAAGAAGCCGTTAGGCGCGTGATGGTTGGAACAAATTTTGGTGGGCCTCACAAGCGGGTCCCGCCGGAGTCTTTCTATACAAACTCCTGGCCTGAGTGTTTCTGTCAAACTTCGCCACAGAATCCAGCTGACAAGTGTCCGGCTGAGGATGTTCTGGAAGTGTTAGAGAGCAAATTGGAGAGAGAAACAAACGGTGAATAGAACCTTGATGACTTTGCAAATCTGACACTGAATATAGTGATGGTGGTTATACTAAGACTAATCCCTGGTGCAATACTGGAGAATGGAGTGGTTTTGTTATTTATTTCAGCTATCAGGTATTCTTCTTATCTGGACTTATAATTTGTTTTGCTGTTGAACTACTATAATTTGTGTCCGTAATCCGTATTGCCTTGTTAATTCGATTTACTGCTTTTGACAAGAAAAGTTGATGCGGATTATTTGATATTACAAACAGAAGAAAATGTAAATTGGACAATTGTGGTGGATTGAAGTTTTAGCTCACCTGGGGAAAATTTAAGTAACTGAAAACCAAGAACCTCTCAATAGGAACTCATAATGAATCTCTTTAACGAAACCGGGTGGCATGTTGTGCATCTGAAGAGTAGAATCCTATGAACTAAGTGCACAAAATAATGTTCTGTTTACGTTCCTTATCAAATTAAATCACTTAATTCTGTATATGAATTTTCCAGTGGCTCCCTGATCAAAAAGCTTTTCTACCTTCTTCCAATGCGTTATTACTTGACGGAAATGCTTGTTCATTTGCTACTATCTCCTCATATTTCACCTTTGCCTGCATCTAATAGGTTGAACACTCAGCAGTCAGCATTCATTTGGTCATTATTTCAGATTATGATTAACAAATTTCCTGCCAAAGTTTATCTTGTTTGTTGGCTCCAACTTTCTACATTCGCAGCGTTCTTCCATTCTTCGTTGTTTTCTACATTTTTTCTTTTTGATATACTTATAGTTTGTGTCTTTATGTTCCATGCCAATGCCCGAATTTCGGTTGATCACTTGATCTAGTTCATAACAAATGGCCTCTCAGACCTTTCTTTGGATCGATTCTTACTAGAGTTCCCGCTATAAATTCCTCTAGTTTCAATGGCCCTTAAGAGCATCGAGCCCCATTTTTCTTGATCCAAATCCTCATAGGAACCCATGACCCAAGAAAAACAAATTTTTGCAACAATTTCCTTTTTGTGTGGTGTAAATTTCATACGTTTACCTTTTTCTGATTATAAGTTTGTTGGTTTTCCAGTTCTTTGTGGCGGCATAATCGTACTGACACAATTTTCTTTCGGATGGCTGGATTCATCTTGTCTGGGGAGTGGAATAGAGGGACTCTTACGAACAGAGATGAGGCTAAATTTTATTTTCCGGAAGCATACAGGGTCCAAATGATTATTATCATTATTATTATTTTTGCGCGTGTGTGTATCAATATTTGTCTGTGAAATTTATGTGGAAGTGACATTTGTAAATGATTGATTAGTTGTACTAAACTTAAATAGAACACCACTTGCGAGGCTTTGCCTTACGTAGTTACCCGAGTCTTTGGGTTCTTCGCACGATTCTGGTTTTCACCAATTTATGCCATCAGAATTTGGTGTATTGACATTCTACCATTTACGTTTTTTTTTACTAGAACTGTAGCACGAGGCTGCTACTTGATCAACCATCGTTTTATTCGGTTGACTGGCCGTGAAACCTAAACCACTCCAAGCACTTTTTTCTTTCCAAGCCCCATCGACTTGCAGATTTACCACCCGTTGTTAAGGCAAGTTTCTGGGTGGAATCGGGGGCCTGTAGTGAGCCGGTTCCGGCATGGTTGACATATTAAAGAAGGGAACTTTCGATATGGCTTAGGCGTTTGGTTATCCTTGGAGAAATGGGTAGACCAAGAAGAAGCTCTTCTGAAGCAAAGAGCATTATCCTTTGCCATTGGAAGGACAGCACTGGCATTGAAAGGCTCACTTAAGAAGACTTTCTGATTTCTGTGAATGAGACAAATTTGTCAAACAGTTCAGTCTATAAATGATATTGACCATCCATTTTCGTAAAATAAATGGTATCCGACCATATGTCTAATAATATTCAATTAATTTGCTTTTTCCCATGAAGGATCTACTCAGCGTTCCCGACAAATTGAACAGTTCCTATCCTAAATACAAATTATAGAAAACCCACAATCGAGGTCACTATGGGAGTGTAGTGACTTGGGTCACTACGAAAATTCCAAATCCCTGCTGATCATAGAGGGATCTGTACCCGAATTTAGTGTTGTATCGCCCTGAATTCGTATGTGTATATTTATGTGGCCAAATATACAGGTCTGGGCAGGGATAGTCTGAAAGTTGAACTACCAAAGCTTGCGAGATAAGGGTAGACCCGAAGGATATTGGCACAGGAGATGGGAGACTGTGGAGTCTTGGACCTGTAACGGAGAAAAAAGTGGCTGAGAGGCTCACTGTTACGAATCCATGTTGTGCTTTAGCAAATAAGCCAATTTTTTTTTTTCTTCAAATTTTTCTTCGCATTTATTAGTTTTGTGTCATTTTTTTTGGATTATTGGTTCGTCTCGACGAAAGAAGAATTAAAGAGTAAAGAATTAGTATTAACTGAACTAAAATTTTACTAGTGAAGAATAATCTATAAATATCGGGCCTGTTTTGCTCTCTTCTCGTTTGCACAGTTCGTAGTTTGCTTCATTTGCAAATCCTCGGCCCATTTAACCATTTTATGTTTTTTTTTATCACTTTATTAAATGAAACGAGGCTTTTTTTAATTTTATTCCCAAACTACGTTAAAGCGTTATTGCAAAACACGTTTTTTAAAAAGCGTGTTTCTAAACACGCTTTCAAAATAGGTTAAGCCGCATTATGTAAAAAATTAAGTTAATTATAAAATAGTTAAAAGCGTGTTTACAAACCATGCTTCTTTAAAACGTGCTTTGTAAACTCATTTTCGGACGAACAATGGAAAAACGATCTTCGAAGTGGGAACTGAGTTTAGGTTTCTACATTTTCGGACGGGAAAATTTCAAAAAAAACCCCAAACTTTACACTCAATGTCTCAAACACCCCTGAACTTCACTAAACTTCAATTTCACACCTGAACTTTCACTCCGTTAGTCAATTACACTCCCACCGTCTGGATCCGTCAAATTAGTAACAGATTCTGGTGAGCTGGACAAACAGTTCCGTTAACTAGCTGAGGTGGAACAAATGGGTTAATTCCTATTAAAAAAATTAAATTCAGAAATGAAAAAAACTCCACTCCATCGCCTCCCCCCTTCTCTGTTCCTCCCCACCACCACCGTCCACCGTCCATCTCTCTCCTCCCCTCTCCATGACCTGAGTTCACAACAGTAAAAATTAACGAATCACTTGGAAGTGATTCTACACTTTTGAAAAGAGAATTCACAATCTTTTCTTCTACTCCCTAGCCTAACAC
>JAXBDA010010314.1:0-10755 GCA_036023075.1 Gaultheria prostrata
GCGAATCACTAACCCTAGGAATTTGTGAGTCTGGATACGATTGGTTTACTTCACTTGGAACATTGAGCAGTATTGCATGATTTCATCCTCTCACCCCTCTTCACACACTTGTATTTCATTATGTTTACTTTTGGTAGACTTTTTCCTACTGGGCTAGTGAGCTCACCCTAATCATTTCAGGTACACAACACGGAGCATGATTTGGAGTGCATGGAGTGTGTGCATGCATGATTTTTTTAGAGCTAGCATGGAGAAGTTACCGAATCATCTTTAAACCCATATTTTTGCATGAGATGATCTTGTAACTCTATTCATTCAATTTTTTGACTCGAGCATGTATCGACTTTTAAACTTATGTAATTACTTTATGGGTACGAGTACCCGGTTGACTATTCACGTTTCACTTTGACTTGGAAGAATGTATCAAACTTTGACCGTGGGCATTTGACTCGCCACGTGGATTTATGTATTTAAGTTACGTTTTAGAAATATGGGGCGTTACAATGATACCTCGGTTACTTGATTATGCAATCAAGGCTTGATTTGCGCAGCCCTTATAAATTAAAGACACGAAACGCCAATGAACAGTGTGAAACTCCTTTGGGTTTGAAGGTTTTGGCTACTCTCTTAGTGTTTTCACTCACAAAACTGTTAGACTCTCAAAATTGATGTGTTGTGTATTGCTAGGTTTGCAACCTAGGCTTTATGTGTGGAATATGATATGAAGAGTGAGTGCAAAACATAGAAGAGAGAGAGAGAGAGAAAAATCTGATTTAAACTCATAGGAGAGGGGTCCTATTTATAGAGATGGAAGCAAGATTAGAGATAATTATGAGGGAATTAACTAAATTAAAAAATAGAGTTAATTTCCCATAAAAACTCTTCATAATAGAGTCTCAAACGTGCACAACAAGTTGTGACCAGATGAAAAGAGTTTGGACGAAATCCAACACTTGCGAAAGCTTCTGATTCGCTGCTAGCTGATCCATCAGCCGCCACATCGATTTCGCGGCCGACACTTCGAGACAGCACAGGAGCCCAAACTTTGTTGGCTCGCTCCGGGCTCTACCGAACTCCGATTTTGACGCAGTTTGGACCGTTGGAAAGCTTGTTGAGTCTACTTTCCAATTGGTCTTGGTCCAAAATAATTTGTACAATTAAACAAGTGATGATTTTACCCTCAGTGGGTCAGAAAATGAATGATTTTGGTAAAACACTCGCATCTCCCTCATTTAAATCGGATTGAAAATGAATGATTTTGGTAAAACGCTCGCATCTCCCTAATTTTAAATCCGATTGAGACATATTATATATCAATAAAAATGGTTTTAAGAGTTCTAAAAGATGGTGGACTCCAACCATAAAAATAAGCAAGTTTGGTTTATCAAAAATGGGCCAGAAGATGACCTAACGGTAATTTATCGGAGCCAACTAAGGCTAAAACACGTTATAAGTGGCATGCGTCACTTCTCTCCCTATTTCTAAGGCATTCTTCATTCCTAAAGAGTTCCACATCGTTCAAAAGCATCTCATTCCTCATCAAAGCATACGAAATCACTTCGTCATCGGTATCTCGCACGTGGCGGAACTTAAAATATCTACCGAGCCAATTTAGGGTGTCTACAGGTGCTTCAAGAACACTAAATAAATACTCATTCAAAGATGTTGAAGAATGAACTTGGATATTCCGGATTGAGTTTCCATCTAGTATATTAACCGTCCAGTCCCCTCCAGTTTTAATTTTTTTAGGGTCCATTCTGGACCCAAATAAAATGATCAGAATCGTTCATTTTGTAGAACACTTCGAGACCAATATCCACCTTATAAATCAATTTGATTGGACATCATTTGTGTGGGGAAGGTCAGTGCGTAGACCTATTTGACTAAGGACGACCGTTGATTGACCAACCCAAGCTTGCCACGTGGAAATTGAGTCCACGTAAGACACGTCGGATGCAAAACGAAGTCAACATATTGAATAAAACCACACCGCGAAGGAATATACTTCGTTGGAGAATAAGATTAAGTCACGTTAACCCCAGTATAGAGTACCCTTGGTGAAGGGACCCCATATTATTAGAAATTCACCTGTCGCGACCCTTCCAAGAGGGAATTAACGCGACATGAAGTTACTATCACCTATAACTCAAGCTCACGCCAAAATCTGACCATAAGGCAGGGTTAGAAGGGTCTTTTGAGCCTTGAAAAGGATATTGGCGCGACTTAAAGGGTCGCAGCCATGCCTAGCGTATCACGGGAATAGGGGAGATATTAATGGCTTGACGAATTAAGAAGATAAGGGATACTGCGATGGAATGACGCGCACCAACCATGTCTCACAATCGGTGATGTCCACGTGGTCCTAGTATATGGAGAGAGCACGTGTCCTCATATTATAAGGGAAATGTCTGCTGGCCTAAATATGAGACATTCCTTCACAAATTGTAAGAGATTGATTCATTCCTAAGGTGTGGAAATTCTAGAGAGAGAAGGTGGTCTCGAATGCTAGAATCAAGAACATTGTTCTTGTGAGCGCTTGCGGACCTATTTCTAAGGGGCTCGCGCACATGGATTATCAATCAAGGAGTGGACCGAATACCGCTGTCTTCTCTTTCTGTATACTTGGCCTTCTCTTTCACCCCTCTACATATCTTCCTATTCTCGATTAATCATTGACTATTGTTTGTCTATCCAAGTTGAACTAATTGACAAACTAAGAAACTATCCTACAATTTGATATATGAGCGCATCGTATTTGTGCAAGGACAAAAAATAGACACTTGAAGTTTTAAACCAAAAATCAGTTTGATCTGACATCATTTGATATATGATTGAATCGTATTTGTGCAAGAAAAAAAAATAGACACTTGAAGTTTCAAACCAATTTTCTCTCGACGAGTTCTACAAAATAAAAGATTTCAAAATGAACCCCCAAAAAATTTAAACGAGAGGGGATGGGACGATTAATTTACTGGATGGGAACTCAATATGGAATATGGATGGGAACTCAATCCGGATATTCCATCCTAGTACTGCTGTTGAAGAGGTCGTCTTGATTTGAACTAAAAGAGTTCACCTACAGTGCCTGCCGGCTTCTGCTGCATTTGTCTTGTTCGGTTTAGAGATGGCAATTTCACCCGAAACTGATGGATACCCGAACCAAACCGACCCTATTGTGGAGGGTTTTTTTTTTTTTTTTTTCTACCCATGGGGCGGGTTTGGTTTTCGAAACATGATACCTGTCGGGTTTGGATTTGGGTTTGGTGTCTTAACAAGTATTCGGCCAAACCCATACCCAAACCCAAACCGAATCCAAACCAATCCATATAATATTACTTATAGATCATGTTGTTGATTCCTACTTTTAAAAAAAATTCCTTTGATGTTTTCTAGCTGGTGCGGGTTAAACACATTAAAAAAAAGTTTATTATTTAGTTATTTCCTTTAATTATGTTGGAATTTTGGTGTTTAATGGTAAAATATTATGGCATGTTACTTTTTTATTTTAATATATAATATTTTTCCTTCATATGTTCATTAAGGGAATGAATATTAATGCGGGTTTGGTGCGGTTCGGATAAAATCTAAATCCATATGGTTTGGTTATGGTCCACTAAATATCATACCCGTCGGATATCGGTTTGGATTTGAGTATAGATAAATACTTTGGGTTTTGGTAGGTTTTGGTATGGTAATTGCAAAACCCAGACCAAATCGATCCATTGCCATCCCTACTTCGGTTTTGAGTTTTTGTTTTGGTTTTGGGTTTGGGATTGGGTTTTGAGTGGAGAATGAAATAGGGGTGAAGATTGAAAATAAAGGGTAATAATTGGAGAGAGATAAAAAGAGAAATGATTGAAAAATATGGATAATGATTGGAGGGAAATAGAAGTAGAAAAATTAAAATGAGTCTCAAAACCCAAACTAAACAAAGTTGGTGCTTCTTCCGCCGCCCGCCGTTACAAATGTTTACAATTGTATCCATCGCCTAAAAAATGCCAAACTGTAGGAGTTTGCGGCCACATTATTAAGCTTGCGGCCAGCTGTTTAGGAGTTCGCAGTCACAAAAAAGTTTTTTTGGACATACACACAGAGTGTCAAAGAAAGAATTGAAAAATAAAGAGGAGTTCCAGATTCTATGTTCGGATTTATCAAAAAAAAAAGAAGAAAAGAATTGAAAAACAAGTAGGAGTACTACTTTATTTGCATTTTTTTTTTATGTAAACAGTTTTTAATATTTGTGCAATACAAAATTTGGTGAGTTTTCGTTTTTAGAATCAAATGCTAAAATGAATGGTCACATAAAAGTGCTAAAAACACATTTATTGCTTTTGGCAAATGAGAACTTGAGGTGCTAAAAGTTTGATTTTTCCATTTTTAGAGTCAAATGCTAAAGTGTATTTTATCTAAAAGTATTAAGGGTCTTGCTAACGTGTGCCCAATGGGCACACATTAAGCACACAAACAAACAAACAAAATATACGCGGTCCAATACATCTTTTTACACTTTCCAATACACTTTCACATAATCGTATATATTTTTCACACATTTCCATACATTTTTTCAACCTTAACGTGTGCCCAACGTTAGCATTTTCCAAGTACTAAAAGCTAAGTTTTTTTTTTCGCCATTCAAAATGGGGGTTAGCGGAGAGTTAGTGAGTTAGTTCAGAAGGAGTCTAGAACCTATCTGTAGCCCTAAAACTTCAAACGCCTTTGCCGAGGCTCGAACCTTGGTCTCGCTTGTGGGAGAACCAGGAGATAACTGTTAGGCTATAAACCATTGGTTAAAGCTAAGCTAAGCTAAGCTAAGCTAAATTACTAAAAGTATATATATTTTTTTGTTTTTAGCAAATGAGAACTTGGAGGTGCTAAAAGTTTGAATTTTTCATTTTTAGAAATGCCATGGTAGAATAAATTTATGCATAAAAGTTTTACAAGGGCTAATGCTAAAAGTTTGCACATGGAAAACCCAACTTTATTTTCCAAAGTCTTTTTTATAGAAAGGGGTAAAACATTTGGAAAACTCGGCCTACTGGTGCTGTTGAGGAAGATAGGTCTTCTTTGAACTGAAAGAGTTTACGTAACAATGGCGCCTTCCGGTGCAATAGCAACTATCGTTCGCCCTTTGCAGGTTTTTCCTTCTCACAGTCACAAATCAACACCAACTGCAACAAAACCAACACTCGTTTCCTTTTCTTCTTCACACTCATCAATCCCAGGTCAATTATTTTCACAAGTTTTCCTATTTTGGGGGGTCTTTTCTTTTTCGCCTTGTTAAATTTTCTTATCTTTTTCTTTGGGTTAGGGTTTTGGCCGGCTTTGAGGAGTGAAAATGATCCTTCTCGAGGTCGATCCTTGTCATTCCCACGTACAGCAGCTGTTCGACATTTGACAGGATCTCTTACAGCAACCGAGGGTCTTCGATTTGCTATTGTCAGTATCTTTTCACTTCCACCCTTTATCCCCCTACACTAGCATATTTTGGAATTGGGCACATAATTGAATCAAGGAATAGTGCATCAGTTTGCGCTCTTACAATTTATATTTTGTTATACTGTACTGTGTAGTGATTTTTGCACACCATTTTCTTATGAATGAACCCTAAAATTTGTGCTTTAGTGTTTAAAATTACGCTCAACACAAACAAAAAATCATTTTCCTATTGTCTTTCGGACTTCTATTTTCTAGATGGGCGAGCACACAGATCGCAATTTCCTCATTAGCTCTCTATGCATTTTTTGGAACCCATAGAGATTATTTGACCCGTGGTGGCTAGTGGGAAGTTTCAAGTTAACATTTTAAATCTTTTACTTCTGTGTCCACCAATTAGTTCATTTTACTTTAAAAGTAGTTGTAAAAGTAGTTTTTTTTTTTCTGGGCAATCATGATACCGTTTTTGTGACTCAACCTCACAAATTTGTTCACACGAAAATGGTTCTCCCTTTCTATATGAGAATCGATAGCTGCTTCTATCTCGACTACATGTAGGAGTTTCGATGCTATGTTAGCCATTTTTTATGCTTATTTTTTGCTGAAAGTCTATACTTTTTGTGGTCTGTTTGTATGATAAATTTTAACCCGAGCTTTTGATAGCTTTGATGGTTCTAGTTGCTCTATTTGATTGTCTCTTTATTGGATATGCACTGCCTTCCATTATGTAGGTTGTGGCACGGTTTAATGAGATTGTGACGAGGCCGTTGTTGGAGGGAGCTTTGGACACTTTCAAGAAATATTCAGTTAAAGAGGAAGATATCGATGTATGTAGCCACCTCGAATCCTTGCAAAGTTGGCTATTACAAGTGTCTTATAGTGTTCCTTCTTGTCATTTCGGTGCTTTTAGATTTCCATCAGTGGTAGAATAGGGACAGATGTGTGATTTGGATTCTCTTATTTTCAATCCCTGGGTTTCTATCTTGTGTATCTTGAATAGTTGAATGGGTGAAGGGTCTGATTAGGTTGGTGTCTGATCCCTAAAGCGTTTTTCCATGTTATACAAGACATAGTTAGCTCTATTTGGAGTGCTCAAGTGATGAGGTAGCTTTGAATGCATGTAAATAGCATCAAACTTGTTCTTCCTTGATATGCGAGGTGGCAAATGAAGTTAAATTATCCCACAGCATGCTTGGAGAGAGTTGGTTCCCACTGAGATCTACTTAGTAATTGGCTAATTGAGTGTAAATCAGGTGGATACAGTTCCGTAAGGGAGCTATGTAAGTTTCCATGTTGGTAAATTTTTTTTGCAATTTTGCATCATCTTGTCTGTTTGATCCTTTGAAAAAACGCCACACATCATCCCTGTGTGCCTCTTATTCCTGTTTTTATACTAGACTTGAATCGAAGATGGTGCTGTGCTTTATGATATGTTCATTAAATGCATTGCATGTCTTGCCTCAAGTAGGATTTTGCTTATGCTATGTGTGGTGGACCTTTGGCTTCATTTGATGTTGAGGATCTTCAACTCACCACACTGACACTTATTGTTGCAGAGTATGAATAATTGAATATATTTATGTTGTTAAATATTCGTTGTCCATCACCATAGTTTTAAGGGTAGAGCTTCTCCGTTGTTTCAGCTACTGCCAACAAGAGAGAAGCTTCGAGGTTGATTGAGTTGGAGGCGTATGATTAAAACGGTAAAGAGAAGATTAGTATATCTTGTTAGTTATTAGAGAGAGAGAAAAGTGTATAGGGTGTTAATTAACCCTAACACGTGAGAGTCTTATTTATATTATTACTCACCACATTACAAGACATAATTAAACGATGTGGGACAAACACATCAACTAAACACAAACTATTCTAACACTCCCCCTCTAGCTGGAGAGTAAATATCAATAAGTCCCAGCTTGTCGCAAAGTAACTCCAATCGTGGCTTGAACAACGGCTTAGTAAACATGTCGGCTAACTGGGCACTAGTGGATACAAACAGAGTAGCAATCACTCCATCAGTCAACTTTTCTCGTACAAGATGACAATCTACTTCAATGTGTTTGGTCCTCTCGTGAAACACTGGATTGGATGCTATATGGATTGCAGCTTGATTATCACAGTACAGATTCATAGGCAGGAGGGAACCCTATCTCTTCAAGAAACGAACGTACCCACACAACCTCACATGTTGTGTGAGCCATAGCTCTATACTCTGCCTCCGCACTAGACCGTGCAACTACCGTCTGCTTCTTGCTTTTCCAATTAACAAGATTTCCACCAAGGAAGATACAATATCCTGTAGTGGATCTCCTGTCAGATGGTCCTCCTGCCCAATCAGAGTCAGTGAAAGCCTCAACACGCAAGTGTCCACTCGCTCTATAAAACAGGCCACGTCCTGGATGGGCTTTGAGATACTTCACAATTCTTAGAACAGCTTCCCAGTGTGAAAGGTGTGGAGCTGACATAAATTGACTAACCAAGCTAACTGCAAATGAGATATCCGGACGAGTAACGGTAAGATAATTCAGCTTTCCCACCAAGCGACGATATTGATCAGGACTAGAAAGCAACTCCCCCTGATCAACACACAGTTTGACGTTAGGGTCCATAGGAGTCTCAACAGGCTTTGACCCTAGTAAACCAGTCTCATCTAAAATATCCAATACATATTTCCGCTGCGATAGATTAATACCATCCTTAGACCGTGCTACCTCAATACCCAAGAAATATCTCAACGTGCCCAAGTCTTTGGTATGAAACTGACGCTGTAGAAAAAGCTTCAACTCACCAATACCTTTCTGATCATCACCAGTAATAATAATATCATCTACATAGACAATCAATAATATTTTCCCTCGGTCAGATATGAGAGAAAAAACAGAATGATCAGAATGGTAACGCATCATACCAAATCGCAAGACAGCATCACTGAACTTCCCAAACCAAGCCCTCGGAGATTGTTTAAGCCCATAAAGAGCTTTCCGAAGGCGACATACCTGAGAAGACGCCCCCTGAGCAACAAACCCTGGTGGTTGCTCCATATAAACCTTCTCAACAAGATCCCCATGCAAGAAAGCATTCTTGACATCCAACTGAAACAACGGTTAGCCAAGATTCGCAGCGAGTGAAAGAAGAAGCCGAACAGAACCAAGTTTGGCAACAGGAGAAAACGTCTCTGAATAATCCACACCATAAGTCTCGGTGTAGCCTTTGGCAACAAGGCGAGCCTTATAGCGCTCAACAGTGCCATCAGGAAGATACTTGACAGTGAATACCCAACGACAACCAACCGTAGTTTTACCAGCAGGAAGAGAAACCAAGTCCCAAGTGCCATTATGATGAAGGGCAGACATCTCATCCTCCATAGCTGTCCGCCACTTAGACACAGATAAGGCCTCCTGAACAGTGTTAGGAACAAAAATCGAAGAAACCGAAGCAGTAAAAGCACAAAGGGATGGTGACAGATGGTCATAGGAAACAAATTTAGCAATAGGATGTAGAGTGCATGACCGAATACCTTTACGGAGGCCAATAGGAAGATCAAGATTGTCCGGATCCCGCAACGGAGGGGAAGACGGAATGGTGGGCGAAGGTGGGGCTGTTTGCTCAGATGACGCACGCGGAGATGGCACGGGTGGCTCAGGCGGAAATGTCACTGGTGGCTCAGGCGGAGGTGGCACTGGCGGAATTTTAGGACGACGAGCATACACCTGTAAAGGTTTTGGCGGAGAACCAGTACTAGATGGGACAGCTACAGGAAACACAGATGCAGGTGCAAGCCAATCATTGGTGGTGACAGGCTCCGAATAAAAGGAGGGGGACTCATTAAATGTGACGTCAGCACATACAAAATGACGACGTAAAGATGGAGAATAACACTTATATCCTTTCTGAGTCCGAGAGTAACCAAGAAAAATGCACCTAATGGAGCGAGGATCATGTTTGCTCTGGTCAGGATCCAGAGCATGAACATAACACGTGCACCTGGAGGGGACGACCGGGAAACAAGACCATATGGGGTATCTGTCCTCCAAGAACAGTAGAGGGCATACGATTAATTAAATAGCAAGCGGTAAGAACCGCGTCACTCCAATAAGACTTAGGGACTTGCATTTGAAATAACAATGCACGCATTACTTCTGATAAATGTCGAATCTTGCGTTCGGCAACTCCATTTTGTTGTGGAGTCCGAGCGCACGATGACTGATGAATAATACCATGATCATCAAAAAACTGAGATAGTGTACTATGAAAATATTCGCGTGCATTATCAGAACGAAACATACGAATGCAATTATTAAACTGAGTCTTGATTTCCATATAAAAGGATTTAAAAATAGTCTTCAACTCAGATCTCTCTTTCATAAGATAAAGATATGTAATACGAGAGAAATCATCCACAAAAATAACATAGTACTGAAAACCAAAAACATTGGGCACATGAATAGGCCCCCAAATATCTGAATGCACTAACTGAAAAGGACTCGACACACGACGCTCTACCCTAGGATAAAAAGTGACTCGACGATGCTTACTAAACTCACACACTTCACATGACAATTCTCTAAGAGAACCACAGGCGGGTACTAGACGCTTTAAATTCTGAAGAGATGGATGTCCAAGCCTACAATGTTGCTGATAGGGTGACTCTGTGGATTGAAGAGCAACAGACTGAGCAGGACTATTGGTCAGGTAATACAGGCCACCACGTTCAACACCGCCACCAATCTTCCCCCCCCCCGTCTTGAGATCCTGAAACACACAATCATGAGAAGAAAAGGTGATGAAACAATTTAAGGACTTTGTAAGTTGACTAACAGACATGAGATTAAAAGGTAAACGAGGGACATGTAACACAGAGTTCAAAGTAAAAGATGAAGAAATAGGAAAAGAACCCGAACCAATAACCTCATTAGTAGAACCATCTGCTAAGGTAACCATCTGCTAAGGTAACATGAGATTTTTTACCAATGGATTGACAATGAGATAAGATAGTAGAAGTACCAGTCATATGATTAGTAGCACCAGAATCAACCCAAGGAGAAGAAGAGCAGGCAACACAAGTAATAGAGGAACCTGTCTGAGCAAACGTAGCAGTGGAAGAAGAAGTTGCAGCGGAAGGCTGAATCGACAAAAGGCGTTGGTACTCCTCTGCTGAGATAGTCACACTACTGTCGGCAGAAGAATGAGCAAACTGTCCAGTATCCTCAGAATGAGCAACCTGATGAGCCTGGGGAAAACCATGAAGATCATAACAATAGTCTACCGTGTGATTTGTACCCTTACAGTGAGTACAATATCGGGTACCACGGCCACGACCAG
>JAXBDA010010315.1:0-10755 GCA_036023075.1 Gaultheria prostrata
GCTAGGACCGGTTTATTCGCCTTGCCCAGCCCAACGCTCGGACAGCCCCGATAGCAGCCCCCGCAGGGGGTGACCTCTGGCCCCCATGCCTTGCGTCGCCTGGCCTCTCTGACCCTCGGCCACTACACCATGTAAATGAGAAAGCATCTTGACTGAAGGATGGATGTCTTTGACTCTACCATTTTCACTCATTGTCCGATGATGCAGGTATGTTTGTCCAGAACCATGTTAAATTTCTATCTTTTTCTCTTTGATTTATGCAGATTCCACTGGGACAGGCTGGACGGCCCCATCACATTAGCTTGTGTCTAATACTTTATTCTGTAATATAGATTGCAGAATTTATGCGGTGATTAGCATCACGATTCACGCCTGATATTATGGTTTTTAGTCATACTTTAAGGTACTATAACGTTACTGAACATTAAACTAATAGTATCTGATAAGTATTTTGTTTTGGTAACCGGATGATTGAGCCAGCTTACGTGCACCTCAATTAATTCCGAATCCTGAAAATAACGATCGGGCATAACCCACAGTTAGTTAAAGCTCAGTTTTGTCCCATGTCCAAGACCAATGGCATATGCGACCTCACATGCATCGTCTGATAGGGCAGTTATATAATTCTTTATTACATAGATGGATATTTTCCGTCCTATAATTTATTGAGTTAATATCTTTTGTACGGTAGGAAAAATATTTTGGACATTGATGTTTGGACACAGAAGTATGCAGAACTGTTCGATATGTGCGGATTTGGCATCTATCGTTTGATGAATGATTCAAACACATTACACATCTGTCTATTGCATTGCTCTAGTAGCAAACAGGTGCTGGCCGGGTTTAGCTTATTGTGGGACCTTGATAACTGACAAGTTGAAGATGGATTATTATTGTAGTCTTTGTTGACTTAAGATTTAGAATTGAATATAGCTTATTCGTCTGCGGCAATGCTACAAATACAAGTTTAAAATACAATTCTGGACACAATTATGTCGAGAGTCGTTCGATACATAAGTGTCCGCATACATCAAACGATTCCGGACGCAGTTGTGTTTTAAAGTTGATTATAGACTTTTTGGTTGTTTGTAATCGTCATTATCTGTACAACTTAAAAGTTTTGGTGGTTGAATGACATCAGGTTGTCAAACTTAGGTAACTCATTTGTTGAGATTTTTTGAGTTTTCAATGATGGCATCTTTTGCCAGATATTTTTTCTTGAAGTTTTTTGAGCTCGACTTGTCCTGCACATGCTATTGCCAGATGCTTATGCCTTGATTTTGAAAAAGGACATTCTTAATTTAATATAATTTTTTATATATCTCTCATCGCTCTTTTAAGTTACATAATCTTATTTAATAGGAATATAATTCGAATGCTTCTCCACGTATTGCCAATTTATTTAACGTTAGATACCTCTAAAAATTCACATTGATTTGGTGACCTCGCCTCATATGGGTCAAGTCTTTGCCTGCTTCAGTTTTCTCTTCCCACCAATTAATACGTACGTGAAGGTTTGAGTGTTTGACTCGTCACTCCATGCTCACCGAAACAACTCAGATTTTGATTACAATCTAGTGGCTGCTCTATCTATTAAGTACTAATTAAATTTACGTTAAAAGCCTCGAAAAAATCTCATACATAAAACCCATATGCTGTATTTGAAAAAAAATCCTTATGGGTTTTTAATTCTGTTGCTATAACTTTTGGTCTCTTTTGTTTAGGGACACTAGCTACGAGACACAAAAAAAAACCAAAAGTTAAGAACTCCAAAGTCCAAACATCCGGACAATGTCTTCTGGGAGACTATTTTATTTACAGAAAATTTGGTGCACCACCTTTTGCTTTCAGTTGTTTAAAAAACAAAGAGCAATACTACGTATCTCGAAAATTATCCTGAAAATAAAATCAGTAGTTTAGATTTATTTGGATAATTATCTAAACCGTTGATTTCACTTTCGAGGTAATTATCGGGGCACATTTTCAGGGTAACTTTTGCTTTCTCACTCATTTTATTCTTTTGCACAAATTGTGTGTGACAATCTCTATAGCTTTTGGATTAGCATAGAACTAGATGTTGACTTTCACCAAAATGACAATTTTCAAAAACAGGTATAACCAAAATTTTGTTTTATTATGGCAACAAGCATATAGAAAAATTGAAATACTTTGTTGTTTGCCTTTCCCTTGACTATTGTGGATTGGTGGCATAAGGGGAAGAGGATGAGAGAATTCAGAAGAAGATAAAATGGAAGAAAACAATGGGCGTTTACCCTATTTTTGGTTTGAAAGAAAGTAGAGAAAAGTTTGAGGAAAATAGTAAGTTATAGGCACATCCATCTCTCCTTGTGATAGGAAAATATTTCCCTGTTAGTATTTTTAAATATGGAAGCCTCCCCTTCACATTGTCATTGCACTATTTACTATTTTTTTTGGTTCGAGGCGTGTCCGTGTCAGTTTACGCACACATCTCGGCTAATCCCTCATCATTCCTGTCAAAGGTAGGTCATCTACGCCAAGACTAAGAGATTCTCAAAAAATTACTAATACTTTTTTGTAGTGTGATCTCAAAAATCGAACCATGATTAATTATATGGGAAGTAAATCCACCAACCAAACGGACTAACCGTTGATTGTACTGTTATAATGTCCACTCTCGTGCTATTAGTTGACTTAAGCGTCATTGCAAAAGTTTTTATAGAATATATTTTAGATTCTACCGCCTATAAGGTGCACTAGTGGGTTCGTCACTGCTTCTCTGCATTTACTTTTGAGTATAAAATAGCTTTAAAAATTGCTTTTTTGACATTTTCATTTTAGTTGTCAAATCCACTTCTAAAAAACCTAAAAAGATTTTGCAAACATGTCTTAACTTTTTGTAGCCAATTCACAATCAAGGGCAGAATTCTTTCGGAGTATATTCTGTAATATTGTGTTAATATTCATAGATAAATACTAGATGAAATTTTATAAGCATGAAAGGTCCGAACTACGAAGAACATGCACTATGAACACACTAGGTCATACTCCAATTAAATGAGAGCATTGTATGACAATGCGTGTTATTGGACGATAGGATGGATTCTTCAATTTTATCAAAACCTACTTTAAAAAACTCAAATAGTTGGATATTTAAAGAAAATCATCTTATAAAAAGTAATATCTCACAGTTCACTCTCTTCAACTCTCATTCCTGAATCCACTCTTTCATTGTTTTGCTTATAATAGTTATGCATTATGCAAGTAGTACTACTACTTGCGTCTTAGTTAATCCGGAGTGGGTGTTATGCACTACGGGCCGTTGGATGCCCGGATGAATGGCCAAATTTGATCTCCACTCTTTTACATCCTATCTGTTCATTGGTGTGCGCAGCGAGATCAAATTTGGATTGTCTATTGGTGTGCGCAGCGAGATCAAATTTGGATTGTCTATCGGGCATTGGACGGCCCATGGTACACTGCACAGTGCATGACACCTAAATGCACAACACCCACACCGGTTAACGTACATACGGTTTTCAAATATTTCTTCTTCTTATCCAATTATGCATAGTTATTAAACTTTCTTTCCCCTCTGTATACGCTGCGCATTCACTCTCTTTTTTGTGTTCATAATTTCTGATGTCGTATTATGGCATTTGTTGTTAGTTATCAAATCATGGAGATGGAGGATCCCAATGGTTGTAGGCAAAAAGGGGTAGTGCCACTTAGCACGATCCTTCCTTTATGTACCCTAGCTGCACTACCTGAGAACATGGAGGTAGGTCACAATTCGTGTTCAAGACGGACAATGATTGTGTTCGTTTACACATTTTAGTTTTGTTTAGTTTAGTTTTTTAATCATTATCCTATTTCTTTCTCCAATCATTATTCCACTTTTCAATTATTATTCTCATTTCTCTCTCTATCTCTTTCCACTCAGTACTCATTGCCCAAACAAACAAAACTAAAGCGCAAGATTAAAGTATTCGTATACCCTGGCTGAGTGTCATTCGATTATATTTGCTGGGTGTCATTCGATTATAGTATTCGTATACCCTAACTTTTTACGCTAGGTATTGAAGACGGAACTAAAGTGCAAGATTAAGCTAAAGGTGAAGCCTCCTTGATGACAAAAATTGTCAAACTCTAGATTCGATAGTAGTCCTTTTTAGATATTAAATTTCAAATTGTGAATTTATTTAAAATTTTAAACTATTTTGTCAAATTGATGTAATCAAAATATGTTTCCGCTGTTATTTAAGTAGTTGACTTTTTATTTAACAAAATTGTTTTGGAAAAAATATTTATTAACGCGTTCGAAATTCGGGGCGTTATATTTACTATCTTATATATATCAGACTAGGTTGAAAACCCCCAGTTTCTACCACCATCATTTATGGGTCTTACTGGATGTTTATTGTAGTAATTTGAACCGTTCATCTTATAGAACCCGCAAAATAGTATTTTGATTCATAAAATGGATGGTCTAATTCTGTCAGTTGAATTGAAATTCAACTTTTCAAGTTGATTTTTTGGGACGATATAATTCTTTGCGGGCTTGTAATAATATATCAGATATCGATTGGTAAATAAAAAGTTGAATTTCAATTCATAAAATGCACGGTCTGATTCAATCAGTAACTTTAAAGTTAAAAAGGTCCATGACTGTCTATTTTATAAACCAAAATTTAATTTTTTTATGCATTTATCGATATCCGATTGAGCTGATTTTTTTTGCAGAATAATACTATTCTGCGGGCCCTAGAAGATAATCGGTTCAGATACTAAAATCAACTAATGTTGGAGCCCACAATGGGTGGTAGAAACTCTGGGATTTTCACCTAAGGTGGAATAAATTTAAGTTCCACAAAACTTATTTATTCTTTTTTTTAAAAGGAATTCATAGTAATTCATGAAATCGCCCAGCAGCACTTACAAAGATTTGCATCCAAAATACATTGAAAATAATCTAGAAAAACAATCCAAAACAGAGGATAAAACAACAAGGCCTAAGGTATGAAGCCGTCTCAGACGATCGTGAAGTGAGCCACACGCTCTCTAACCCATACTGCACATCGCAACCAATGTTGCACGGGCAAACCGACTCGAAGTCGAGTTTAGGGTGATCCACAGAGGAAAAAGATTAAACTTCTTACGGATTGTGAAGATTAAGATCAGATTTGAAACTCAGCAAGCAAGGAGCAACCCGGAATTATTAGCCCACCACCAACACCTACCGAACCTAGGAAAACCGGAACGGGACAAGAAAATCGAGCAAGACAACCGCTAAAAAGAAAGAAAAACCAGAAGCCCAACTCCAATCCACCCGCTTTACCACCAACTACACCTCCACGGCAGTAACTGATTGACTTGAGATGCCGGATTCTGCACTCCTTCGGTTAGATCGCAAAGGGGACCGGACCACCCAGTCAAAATAGGCCTCTAACTACGAAGAACATGCACTATGAACACACTAAGGTCATAAATTTAATGGATTTAACAAGTAGGTTAAAAGGACTTTCTCTCTACAACATAAGCATCCTACTTCTTCCTCCCCAAGACTACCAAACCCTAGCTGCCGCACTTGATGAGGGGGGGCCGCGTGCCTCACGCTGGACTCTATGAAATTCGACCTCCCTTCCTCCTGTCCTCCCTGTTTTAGTTACTTTTCGTTCAAATAAAGCATCCCAAAGGAGCACTGTGGGTACATCTCAGGCGACTTTAACCGGTTTCGGAGCAGATCCGGCGCCTTTTCTTCTATCCAGCCATGGTCCTATCTAATCCCAGCGTTCTTGCTGCACAGTGACCAGCGAAAGCTCCGGCTTTTGTTGCTCCAACAGGTCCTGCTTTTCCGGCGACCCATGCAAAATATGTTTCTCCTTCCCAGTCGTTTAGACCCCCCGATCCATTTTCCCCCTTTTCCGTCTTAGCGGTTGCGCCTTTTCTTTTCTCAACCGATCAACTCCCCCCTTTTTTCTTCTCTCCCCCGTTGATCAGTTGTCCTTCTGTCTTTTATGTCCCCGGTCGGCCCCCCTCCTAATCTTCCCCTCCGCGTCCGATTGGGTCTTTCTTTTTCTCAAAACAGATTTTGCATGTGTTGATTTCTGTTGTATGATGATCGGTCATCGTTTGATTTTCGGCACCCGGCCTGTCCATGGTTTGTTGCTTGCATCTTGTGTTGGAGCCATAGGTCAGAACTTCCCGCTGACGGGCTGGTCAGTAGAGCTGTGTGGATGAGCTGGCCGGTCCATAGAGCAAGCATGCCGCTTGTCCGAGCCAGCCCCGTTTAAACTTGTCTGAAGCCCTTTTTATTTGTCGTTGTTGGGCCGGTCCATAGAGCTATGCGGATGAGCTGGCAGGTCCATAGAGCTTCGCTTGCCATTTGTCTGAAGCCCGCCCCCGTTAAAGCCTGTCCGAAGTCCGTTTGGCTGGGAATTGTTTTGTTTTGGGGTGGACTTTGTTTTGCAGGTTTCACCGGTTTCTCGTCGCGGTGGTGCACTGGCGGTGGATCTTTAAATGCTTGTGATTAGTTTAGTTGTGTTTAATTGCTTGTGTTTAATGCATTTTCACTGTGTTTTGTTGTGTAGGTTAGTTTCACTGTGTCTTGTTGTGTAGGATAGATGTAATGGCGTGCAGATCTCCCTGTGTTTTGATCGGTTGCATCATTTAAGGCCTACTGTATCAACATTACTCAGTGATCAATAAAATTTTCTCTCTATTCTCCAAAAAAAAAAAATAGGCCTCTAAAGATTCGTGAGAGAACATACTAGAAAACAAAGGGGAAAACAACCAAATTCCACTCAAGAAGCTAATTTTATTGATTTATTACAAATAAAGGCATCCTTATCAGCCTCACAAAAAAAAAAAACACACCAAATTTAACCTCAAAAATACCTTTTATAAATTAGCAAGTCACTTTTCAAAAAATTCACAAAATCAGACTCTCTATTCTAACTTCATCATATTAAACTATTATTTATTTCTACTCTTACTCCCCAAAAGTAATAATAAAAAAAAGTGAACAATGCGTGAATAGTGCACGAACAATGCCTTGGTGAGTGAACAGTGGCGCATCAAAATTGGTGCGGTACTATAGCAAAGTCAGAGGTTTAACAAATTTGATGAATAGTTTGGTGGGGTTGATTTTAAGGAGTTTTGGAGATTTTGGCTCTTTATATTTGGTTAAAAGTTAAAATAGGCATCCTGATGAGGATGCTCTAAAAGCATCCACAGTGGACTCTCTAGAAATAGTTCATAAATTGACTCCTAAGGTATCAACATAAGCAAAATTGGGGTCCATTTTGCACTCCTAGAGCTTGCTAAATTTAGAGAGCATATTAAACAAAATCATTAATCTTTTGAAATTTTCATATTAAAAAAATATTGAAATGGCTTGGGTCCCACTTAGAGCTAGCTACATGGCTACTTAAATTTAAATAATGAGTTAGGAACCATGCTTAAAAGCCACTCTTGGGAGCTTGTATTGGGAGCTCATTGAAGACCACAATTAATCAAATGACTTGCTAAATTTTAGAAACCTTATCTAAGAGCCATTTTGAAAATCTATTATGGATGCCCTAAGTCAATTGGTAAAACACCCCATATCTATCTCATCCGACAAAGACTCTGAAACCGGTTTTACCACTATCAATGGAACATTACTACTATGTGACCAGGAGAATATGCTTTGAGAGATTCATGTTCCCAAATGTGACTTTCCAGGAAGCTGCCTGTGAGAAGAGCCCTTTGTGCTATATCCAGGTTTCTTCCACTAGCCCACAAATGATTCTTCCCTTTTGGATTTTCACTTTATTAAGCAAGGTCTTGCTATTGAGTCAACTGAACTTGCAATAAATACAAAAAAAAAATCACACATTTCAACATGTTTTTTTAAATCTTAATATTAGCATACTGGACTTATTTTAGCATTTTCCTATTAACAAACCATCTGGCTTTCTTTTCACTCGAAAACATGACACGTGGAGGGTTGTTGTAAACAAGTATGAAGTCGGTATCCTTTAGTTAATTTTTGTTATGTTTTTTTGTTTTCCTATTTGTATTTTGTTATTCAGCTTTGTTTGTTTGTACTCGGTGGCTTTGATCTAATAAATTCTCTCTCTTCCGTGAAAAAACAAGAATAAAAACCACACAAAAAAAGACCCGTGGTCAAACAAAAGAGAGACAATTTGCGCCTCTAATTTTACCGTCCAATAGCGGGGATTCAATTAAAGCTAGAGAAAAAGTTTTGTATGAATTAACTCGAAAATAACTGATAGCAGGTGAATCTGAAATCTCTAGGAAGCAGACTCTACAAAAGTCTCTAGCTAGCCTTAACCACACACCTTAGACGACGCCTTAGACTTGACTTTACATTCAATGTATGATAGGTACCTATCCCTTCCAACTATTTATCGGGCAATAATCAAGTGGCATGGACTCAACACGACCCAAAAAACAAGTCCAGTCATCTCATTGGTTTAAAAACCCACCAAACTCATATGAAATTAAATGAACAAATCTTTAACCAGGAAAAAAACAAGAAAAAAAAAAGACTTTTTCAATGGGGCCTATATAGGAAAATACATTGAATCCAAATAATGGAAACACGTCAAGAGGATGGATTCCTAGCACATGTGGTTAGCTATCAAGGGATGGAGTCCATTGTTTAAAATTCCACAATTGAAAGGTACAGCCATCCAAGTTCCAACCAAGGGCTTATAGCCTAGCGATTACCTCTTGGTTCTCCCACAAGCGAGATTAGGATTTCAGCCTCGGCAGAGACGCTCAGGGTTTAGGGTTATGGATAGCTTATAGACCCCTTCTAGACTAACTCACTAACTCCCCCGCTAACCCCCCACTGATGTATATCGAATGACAAAAAAAAATGTACAACCATCCCTGCCACTTGGACTAACTATAGAAATGTTAGCCTTGAAAAGATAAGGATATCTTGTCTTGTTCGAGAAAAAAGAAGATGAGGATATCCATATACTCCAAAATTAACTAAAAGTGATAATTCCACCCTTTGCCTAGTAAAGAAGATTTTGATGATTAGTAAAGTATTAGTTGTTCTCTGCATATGAATGATAATTTGTTGATTAAGGAGAAAAATTTGCATGGCGAACAGGTACCGCCACCTGGTACTCGTCAGCGCATTTGAGCCGTTCAAACATGTTTTGAACGGTTGAGATTGAAGGTGGCATTTTGTATATTTTATGTGCAAATTTACCCCCCAACAAATCAGTAAATTTTAGGTGCAAACTTACCCCAACTAATCATGACCGTCTAAACACATATTTGAATAGCTTGGATGCGCAAACGGGTACTACATGGCAGTACCCTATTTGCATGCAAGTTTTTCTCAACTGTGCCTATTATTTCTACTCTTAATTGCATAATTTTTCAGTAGGACACTCCACTCACACTTTCAATTATAGTAACGCACGATATTTCTGGAAGATGTTTTCGCGCTCGCGCCTCCGTTCTCACACTCGTGTATATATGTGACTAAATATCTGCTAACGTAGGTGTCTGATGTGTAAATTGTTTGTAAATTTCCGGAACACATATTTACGTGTCAATCTTGTGAATCTTTGACGTGTAAATTATCCTTTCAAAAATTTAAATTAACCAGATATTGATAACACAGGGATGTAGAGGTCTGGTTGAAAGATATGATTTTTGAAATATCAAATATATTTTCAAATTGAATTCTATTCCATATTTTCATCGTGTGTTTATTGATGTACAATTTGAAAACGACTTTGATCTTTTTATTGGAATTTTCTACCCATGGACCTCTTCAAACTGAGTGAGTCACGGTGCTGTTTTTTGACTTGGGAATAAATCCCACTTAAAAAACACGTCAGGGAAAAATTATTCCGTGGAGCACCGCGGCAGCGGATGCAGAATTCTTAACATGAGAGACCAAATCACATGTATTCATAAATTGACAATAAAACATCATCCCTTATATATTAATTACACAATTTTGAAGGGAGCTTTCTTCATAATTTTTACAAATAAAACATTAAATTTAGTGGAAATAATAAATTAAACGGAATAATTGGAGGGTATGTATGCACCGCCTAGGTCCGTTCCAGGCTCCAAGGGCAGCTACCACCACATACCCGGAACAGTTCCGGGGCCCTGTAGTGAGCCCATCTGGCCGTTCATTTCGGCAATGAATGCTCGGTTTTGAATCCAAATTAACAATGGTCGGTTCGGCTCATTTGAAGCTCGTATTATATCCGAGCCATTGATGCCGAGATGGATGGTCGAATAGGACTCACGACAATCCTGTAGTGAGTCCCCTCACTACAGGCCCCCGATTCGCTCACGTGAATATATTGTGGTTAGAGCAATCCCAACAATGAGTTGGTAAATTAGGCAGTGTACAGTGCATATATCTATTATAATTTGACACTTTTTCTATCAACACTCCAACAACACTCCCTATTACCCTCCCTATTTTTAATAAAAATATAATATATGGGGGAAAAGTAAGAGAGAGACAAGAGAGAGAGGAAAAAAAAAGAAAAAGCAGCCAGGGGAAGGAGAGAGAAAGAATAAAAAAATTGGTAGGGAGTGAATAGTGCCTTCCTAAGAGCAAGCCCAACAAACTCCCTAAATTGGCTCACATCCCTATTTTAGGGAGCCAAACTCCAAAGTTAGGCTCCAAGAGACTCCCTAAATCCCTCCATAAAATACAAACATGAATAGTACCTCCCTAAAATCCCCCCTATTTAGGGAGGCACTATTCACTCCCTACCC
>JAXBDA010010316.1:0-10754 GCA_036023075.1 Gaultheria prostrata
GTTCATTCTTAAGTTAAACAATCAACTGAAACAAGGGGTGGCTACCTAAGAGCCCAGTTAACTACAATTCAACACCTCTGAGTCAAACATCGTTAAACCGTCTCTGTGGTTCGACTCCGGTACTTCCGGATTATTGTGCTACACTGATTAGTAGTCCTACGCTTGGGACGTGTTTTGAGTCTTAATTTCTATACACCTGATCGGTCAAGCAGAGAGAGCCGAGAGAGAGAGCACAGGAAGAAGAAAGAAAAAGAGAGAAAATGGGACGTCTGTCTCTCTCTGCAATCCCATTTGGGATTTAAATCGTGAGAATCACACTAAACCCCCATCCACATCCTTAGATATTCACTCAAGTCCTATAACTTAATAAATAATTAACTTTGACCTAATGAGCTATAAAAATAAATGGAAACTAATGATAAATGTTGCACTACATGGATCCCCCAACACTCTTGTCTTATGGCACACGAACTTGGACTCAATCAATCAAATATACTTACACACACATAGGTATATGCACACCTAAATATTCCATGGCTCATAAAATTTCTAATTACATTTACATGTAACACGATTACTAAATAAAAATATATTAATCAAATTAGGCACGGGTCTCTACAATTAACAAGTTCATCTTTCATTTTTTTGTATTGTGTATAAAACCAACTGAATTTCGGAAAATACTTTTAAAATTTTGGGTCTTTACAACCAAGGTGGAGGTGAAATAGATATAGTAATAATAAATATTTGTATCAGACAATCTTGTTATCTAGCCTTATTTTAACCAAAAAAAAGGAGAACAACAAGAAGAAGAGACAACGAAAAGCAAATTGCAGATTGAAAGTAAGGAAGGTCTGGTACATTGTTGAGCTTGAGAAGAAGTGAGTGAAAAGAAATGTTTGTTTTTATCTTTTGAGTCCCACATCGGGAAATGAAGAAGGAGAATGGGTAAGATAAGGGATATAAAAAAGAATGAATCTAATGGACCACAATATCAACGGGGCCTTTTCTGGTAGATTGCTATTTCAAACCAAATGGGCCTTCTTTTGTTTTTCATTTTAGGCTTGAAAGACTCCTACCAAGCCAAACTTTAAAAGAATTTGGAGTGCCCTATTTTTTGGATTTTTGGGGGATGCCCAAGAGCCGGTCCTACATGACAGTTTTATACATCCACGTGTAGTCCACGTCACCCATTTAGTTTGTTTTTAGACTGAGGGTGACGGTAGGGGTTAAATTAACGAGTTTTTAAATTGTACAGGTGTTAATGTGATATTTCGTTAAGGTTGGAGGTCTCCGTGTAATTCTGGTAAAAGATTAGGGGTTGAATATACATCCAAGTGTAATCCACATCACCAATTTCCTATGTTTTTAGATGGAGGGACACGGTAGGGGTTAAATTGATGAGTTTTTAAATTCTACAACTGTTTATGTAATTATTCCGTTAAGGTCAGAGGTCTCCGTATAATTTTGGTGAAAGATCATGGTTTATTTTGAAATTTTCTCTAAACAAGAATGCCAAACAGCAAAGGTGTTGGAAACCATGCGGTAATGCGGGCTTTTTGTCGAAGTAGCCTTTTTTTCCAAACTAATTGGACAACTAGCCTACTTTTCAAACGTATTTTAAAAATAGCTGCGCTATAGACGTTAAGTGCCAACTCGGCACGCCGGGTTAGCAGGTCGGGCTCCGTGTGTAAACTATAGTGCATTTCCAGAATGCATTATGTTGATAACGCGTTTCCAAAATGCATTATCTACTATCGCGCATATTGAAAATGCACTACGCGCGTTTCTAACATTTGATTTTCGTGCAAAGGGTATCACAACATTTGAAGTTCGTGGCGTTTCAACATTTGCAGTTTGTTGCCCTACTTCCAAAATGCATTCTTTTGTTGAACTTTTTTTTTTCTTGGTATTCATATTATTAGATTAATTTAGTTGAAATAGGTACGCCACGAAACTTGTAATCTTTGTTTGTTTTAGAAAGACAAGACAAAACACCATACTCCCTCCGTCCCAAAATGTTCTGTCTGTTTCCTTTTTTGGACGCCTCAAAGATTTGTCTATATCTTTTATATTATAATATTTTACATATTCAATATGGATCTTGTTTGAGAGATCTCAATTAATTTTCTTAAACAAAAATTACGAAATCATAAAAATCATTATAGATTGTAATTAAGATATAGACAATTTTTTGTGAGATTCCAAAAAGGAAACAGGCGAAACAATTTGGGACGGAGGGAGTAATAAATTTGGTGACAAAGTACAAAATTTATAGTATCAGGGGAGAGTAAAATAAAAACAAACAAGTTGATATCGTTCACATAGATAGATCAATGTGCAGGTACATTGGTACTAAAATTGAACATGGTGGACAGTGCAATTGATTAAAAGTCTCAACCCTCACGTACATAAATGAAATGAGATGACACATTTAATGAACTACATAATTAAGATGATGACGGTCCTCCCATTCTTCTGCACCTTCGCCTGTTGTGACCTCTCTCGCCACATAATGAGCAGGTCTGTGGCGGTTAAGACTCCGCCCAATCCATCTCAGTTCGCAATCGATTTACTCTTGGCCTCCCTCTACCACGAAGACGTTCTTTGTCATGAAGAACTATTGGGTCATTGTATGGTGGCCAGTATCGTACGTCCGACAGTGGCTTGAATGTTAAAGACCCATACATGGAAATTGTCATGTCAATTGACCAGTACTTGTTGAAGTATTAACCAGCACTGTGTTTCCTGTGATGATGAGGGATTCGAAGTCGTTGGATTCAAAGTCATCTCCTTCTAACCTATCGGCAGCCAAGCCCTCATCAACATCCTCGGATGAAGAAGTATCGCATTCATCCTCTCCCTCAGCCCCATCATGTTGTTCTACTTCATTTAGGAAGCTATTGTACTGGTACTGGTGGACAAATACAAGTTCTATATTGCGCATGGAGGTAGAGACGGAACTGGTGGGAAGACTTACGGTGGTGGTCGGAGGTTGGCTGGATCACGCAAGGGAGAAGAGTAGACTAGATCGCGCGCAAGGGAGGAGGGTAGACCAGATCGCGCAGGGGTAGGAGAGATGATGAAGTCACTCGATCGCGCAAGGGGAGTGATGTACAGGTAAAAGCCCTAATGCATTTTCAAAATGCATTATAAGCATAATGCATTTCCAAAATGCACTATAGTTTAGACACGCCCCCGCTGACCTGGCATGCCGAGTTGGCACTTAACGTTTATAGCGCATTTTCAGAATGCACTATATGCTATTTTTAAAATATGTTTGAAAAGTAGGTTAGTTGTCTAATTAGTTTGAAAAAAAATGACATTTTGACAAAAAAAAAAAACCGGTAATGCGGTCGGGAGCACCCGATAAATTTTCATTCTTCGACCCCATCAATGGTTGGAACCCGACTTCGGCAAAAGTGGGGCTCCATTTACTAAATCCATCGTGTCAAAAGCTTAATTTTATCCGCCCACAGTTTGGTTGCAACTTTTGAGATCGCAACGTTTATTCTCCTCATCTCTCTCTTTCAGATTACCTGTCGTAATCCATCTTTCAATGCTAGAGCTTGACCCATCAGACCCAAATCGTTCTAAAGTTCCTTACATGCTAATCTAATCTGGGTTTTTTATTCTTTCCATTCCAAAGATTTTGACTTGGCTTTCCCCCCTGATTTGCATCTAATCTGGGTTTTTTCTTCTTTCCATTACAACGATTTTGACTTGTTTTTCCCCCCTGATTTGCAGTCTGGGTCGTCCGATTCCTACGTTTTATGCGCAAATTAGGAGCTTCTGTCGATAATTGCTGTAAATCCAATCTATTTCTTTGATCTATATCTCACACATTCTTATCCCGGTTTTGTACCACTACGATAGAAATCGTGACGAAAACAAATCTTTCTTTCCCTTCTTTTTTTGGTAATTGGATTCCGTATTATGTTATAATTCACATTCCACTCTAGGGTTAAATTCGATAGGAAACCATCAATAACCAATTCTTTTTGTTCTTTTGATTTTTGGGTTCCTGTATTTTTTGTATTCATAAATTCCATTCTGGGTTTTGCTCAATTCAACCATATTTGATCGATAACGAAATCTCAAATTTTCCCCACTTTTTGTTGGTCTTAAATTACTGGGTTTTGCCTGAAATATGGTCACTGTCAATATTGGGATGCTCCATTATGTATTGGACCATGTATATGGTGCATTTGTTCACAGGACAAAGATAAGCCCACCATTTTTCTCCAGAGGATGGGGTGGAACAAAGCTTGATCTTCTGGAGAGACTGATAAAGCAGCTATTCCCTGAGGTTGAGGGACAGAATTGGCCTCCTACTTTGGTCCAACCCATTTGGAGAACAGTTTGGGAAACCAAGACTGCTTGTCTAAGGGAAGGGGTTTTTAGGACTCCTTGTGATGAGCAAATTCTAAGTGCATTGCCCCCTGAATGTCACAACGCTAGGGTTGCTTTCCTTTCTCCGAAATTGGTGCCACCCGAAAAGATGGCTTGTGTGGTTCATCTTGCAGGTAAATTTCTAGAAAGTTGGGATTGATTATTGTTCAATTCATGGATATTCAAAATTTGAGGCCCTAAGTATTCAAAGCTAGGAGAAACGGCAAAGAGAATTTGAGAGTTTGGTTTGCCTTTCGTATTTATCATTATGCTTGAGGACTTTTTTTTTTTTTGTTGCCTTGTTTCCCAGATTTTTTTACACATATATATGCACCATAGACCAGTAGCTTCAACCTGTCCAAGACTTTGGTTTAAGAATCTGTCCGGACATAGTCACTGAAGTTTGAACTTCAGTTTAATGTATGTGACCTTGAAATGGTAACCAGCAGCTGCTACCGACGAGTCAGGTGGATTGTTAATTTGTTAGATTTAGTCTTCGTATTGAGAGTTGTTTGCCCCTTGGTGCTTGTTTGTATTTGAAATTAGGCTGAATTTTCCTATGCATTGAAAATCTCAATCTTCTATCCAGCTAGATGGGGTGTTTTTTTTTTCCCCGAAGAATTTAATTTTGACACAGTTCAGAGAGGATCATCGTGCACGATACTGCTTGCCTGCGTTCTTTTTATTTGCCTCGTCAAAATCAAATAATTTGTCGGTTGGTTATTGGTATCAATGGAATCTTAGCTTACATGTTAAAAAAATGCAACATCGGAATGTTATCACAAACATATCTAACATTGAATGTTATTCCAAAAATAAATTGTTAGCTCACATCTTGTCATCATGAATTTCGGATTGTCTTTTGATTTTCTTTTTGCAGTTGAGTACTGAAATGAGTTATTCCATTTACCTTCACTGACTTGCCACAAATAAATCTAAAATTTGCATAGAATAAATCTTTTGAGTCCGCACAATCTTGGATATAGATTTGTAGATCTATCCTATTTTCATATGAATTTGTGGAAGTCTTATTCAGAAGAAAAAAAAAATTGGGGAAACTGCCTTCCAGTAGATCCTTGTGAAACTGATTGACTTTAAAATCAAGGTGTTCAACCTTGCTTTGTATGAGGTCGTAAGCTTCTTCACGAATGTTTTGGAAGGGAGTCTTTTCGAAAATGACGTCGAACTGAGGCTCTGCCAGCATTAAATTAAAAACTGAGTGTGCAATAGCTTACTTCCAGCCAAAGTCTTGTGTGCTATCGCTTTCACCTTTCCAAGTTCAGCACCGTATTTCTGACTTGGTGCCAAGCCTAAGGTAAGGTGGATGATGAGTGCGTTGAGAATTACGATTAGCAAGGACGATCCTTGAAACTACATGCGGTACTATTTCATGGGTTTTGTACTATCTAAAACAGTTGGGATTTAAGGCTTTCGTAAGTCGTAAGTTGAGTTATGTAGCCTAGCATCCAAATTGTTGTATAAAACATCATTGTGAGTAAATTAGGAGGTTCTTTCCTTGCGTAGTATGTTAGGGCTTGATAAACATCTGATTGGAAGCAACTCTGAATTTAGCTTTACTAGAAGCGCAAGGAATAGTTCTTTAGAAGAAAAGATTTTGTGTTGTTTTCTGATTATGTTGCTTTCTTCCTCTGAAATTGATTATGGAAATTTCTTTTTTGGTTTCTTTAGTTATTAATGCCACGATACGTTTAAGATTAGTTTCTCATTTCAGTCATTTCTTATCTATTCTTGACAGAATATTCCTTAATAATCACCCCAGTTTTAAGTTTCATAATTGACTGGTGATAAGACAGGATACATCTGTTTCTGGGAGAGCCTACTTCAATTACTCAAAGAAAGCTGTTTTAAATGATTAAAAGTTGATTTCTTTTAACCTCAAAATAATTGTATGTCTTTGAATGCAGGTACTGGGGACCACACTTTTGAGCGGAGATTGCGTCTTGGAGGACCTTTATTGAAGGAAAACATAGCAACCATGGTTCTTGAGAGGTAAGAGTGAATTCTCCAAATTTGGCAGCTGCTTGAAAGTGGAAGCAGAACTTTGTTGCTTACTTAAGAATCTTAGTGGTCTCTGATTCAAAATGATTTTTACCTTTTGCAGTCCTTTTTATGGACAAAGGCGTCCAATGCTTCAGCGTGGTGCAAAACTCCTGTGCGTGAGTGACTTGCTTTTACTAGGAAGAGCTACCATTGAAGAGGCCCGCAGCCTTTTGTATTGGTTGGACACTGAGGCAGGGTATGGCAAGATGGGTGTTTGTGGACTTAGCATGGGTAAAATTCAATCCATATCTTTGATTGTGGTATTGTTGTTTTAACTTTTAAATACTAAGTTCCTTAAATACAAGATACTACTACTTGTCTTAGTCGTTGCCGTTAGTACAGTGCAAACTTGAATAACTTTATCGGAAAATGAATTTTTAGCTTGACCATTTATGAGCCAAGAGAGAAAAGTGGGAAAGGAAATTGTAAATAACAATCAATATCATTAGTTTTGCTGCTTTGAAGTATATGAAAACAAGGTCCTTTTAAGAAACAAGGATCTTATACATAGTGTTCATGTACTTCTTTCCTGGAAAATGCAAAGGAAGATGTAGCAATAAGTGGGTTTGAGGGTGCACTTTTTCCTTTTAACTAGGCTTCAATCCTCTTGCAATCTCTAACATGAGAGGGTTAGTGAATATCGTGTTTTTAAACCTTTTGTTGCCCTATGAGAGGGTTTTTGGGTGCCTTGTTCAGAAAACTCAACTCATATTGTCATTCTAGTGGAGGCTCTCCATATTTCGCGTAAGGACTTCAAGCTGCATTTCAACTTGGACTTCTCAGAAGAATATATTTGGATTGATTTTTCTCCTACCTTTTTTTTTATTTATCGCATCTTCCTGCATGAGGAGACCCTAGATTCCTCCTTATGTATGTGTACTGTTTCTTCTAATCCAGTATTTTGTTTTCATGTGGGGAACAATAAATAGAACGTAGCGAGAGTGCAATGGAAAATTTGTGGCTCAGTCATGTGCGCATATGTGGAAATGAGACCTTGTTTTCTTTCTTCTTTCTTTTTTGTATTTGTATTTTCTTAATTTCTTGCTTCTATGGCATTTAGGGGGAGTACACGCTGCTATGGTTGGTTCTTTGCACCCTACGCCGGTTGCTACTCTTCCATTTCTTTCTCCACACTCTGCTGTTGTGGCATTTTGTGAAGGGATATTAAAGCATGCCACTGCGTGGGAGGTATTAAGAGATGATCTTGCCATGCAGAAGGCTGCAATGACGCTCGAGGAAGTGAAAGAGCGAATGCGAAATGTACTCTCTCTCACAGATGTCACTCGATTTCCAATCCCAAAAAATCCCGATGCTGTCATATTTGTTGCCGCCACTGTGAGTTCACTGTTACTACTGGTATTTCCTTCAGAATAAGGCTATGGGTTGTTTTCTGCTTTTTAACTTGATGTCGTCTCATAGGGAAGCTCTTTTTCATGACCTTTATAGTTTTGTTTTTACTATTTCCAGTGAATTCACAGTAGGCTTTTGTTGTTTTCCACTTTCCAGCATTGCACTCCATTGTACTAGATTTGGATTTTGTTGGTGATCATCTAACACATCCAAAGCAAAAATTTCCGAAGGTCTGAATGAAGATTTGAAAAAAAAAACAAACAACCAACAGATTGATTTAAGATTGTGTACACTAACTTCTTTTTCCTCTTTTGACATGCTTGTTTTTATTGGAATGTAGTGTATAACCTAGCATGTCCCGGCATGGTTTACTCAATCTTAAGCCATGTTGATGATGGCTATCAAATTGGTAATTTTTTAATGCCAATGGATTTACACCATCTATTTGGTATATGCTGGAGTCAATTGAGACTACTTATATGCTTTTATCTGCTTAGATCTCTTTAGCTTCCTATTGTTAGTCACGAGTTTTCGTCTTGGGTGTAGCTCTCCCAACCTCACTTAATGATCAGTGCTTGTGCGGACTTTACATTTCAGGATGATGGTTACATCCCAAAACACTCTGTGTTGGAGCTTCAAAGAGCTTGGCCTGGCTCAGAAGTGAGATGGGTTACCGGTGGGCATGTTTCGTCCTTCCTTCTTCACAATGGTGAGTTCCGAAAAGCAATTGTTGATGGTCTCAACAGATTACAGTGGAAGGAGTCTTCTTTGTGATGGTTGAAAAAGACTTGAAGAGGAGACACTCCTTTTCTGCGAAGGACTCCATGCATGACCGAAGAATTGCACTATAAGAAACAATGTCAGGTCGAGCATTATATGGAATCAAGCTCAAGCTGCCAGATTCACCGGTGACAGTGGAATGGTGAGCATATACTAACATTAGGGACTCTGGCTTCTGCTAAGGAACAGACCTTATTCGATTGAAGCTCGATTCCATGGAATGCAAGCTACAACATGTTTCTTATAACCTTTTGGGATGTCACGCATGGGATTCGTTGGATTTGTAGACAGGAGGCTCTCGCCCGGTTGTGACGTAAATTACGTGTAAAGTTGACTTGATAGTGATACTCGAAACACCCCCACAAAGGTTGGAAACAGAAGGGGAACTTGTATCTTTCTTTACATCATATGTGTTGTATAAATTATAATCAACAAATTGCTAAAGATTTTTAACAGCATATCGTTGGTTTTCTGTTCTTTTATTTTTCCGTTTATGTATGGTTTCCGAGAAAATATGTGCGTGTCAACTTATATCAGATCTTATATTTTGTCTCAACCTTGTTCTGCGTGCACCGGGTCTAAAACTTGCGGGGTATCATCAAGGGGAGAGGGGAATAAAATATTAACCATCGGTCTCCCGATTTTGAAGTAACATGAATCTTGAGGAGAAACGAGAATATATTAACGAATCTTTTATGATTCGACCGACTACAAGCATAGATGGGAAAGTGATGCTTGCTTCCTAGTTCCTAGATTGTACAACTTCTTTGTTTTTGTTCAGTCGTTGGTTCTGAGTTCTTTTAGGAAACTGTGTTTTTGGTGGATTTATAAAGAAACTGTCATTTAGGAAACTGTGTTTTCTTCTCTCATAAAGATGATGAATTGATGATCATAAAAAAATTTATGCTTTACCGGCTTTCGGTTTTTGGAACGTCCAATGACTCCTGTAGACACCTTAAGGCTTGCCCTAACCTATCTTTGGCCGCTGCCTTTGTGATTCCTTAAATTTAACTTGTTTCCTTAATGGTCTCAATCTAGTTCCTATATAAAACCCACCTACTTCTACCCCTTTTAACACTCTCAAGCAACTACTTACACGATACACAAACCCTAGTTCATAGCCACCTTTCAAGAAGCAAAAACCTCTCTCCGGTGGTTAGGTTTTCGAAGCAAAACACCGCTCGTATTTATCTGTTCCTCAACCGTCGTCACTTTCGAAGTTCAAGCAAAGAGATTTTGTGTTTTTAATCCTTAAAAGCTACGGAATCATACTCTTCGTGCCAACACAACTGAGGGATCAAGGTGGAATCATACCAATATCCTTTGTGAGTTAGTTAGCCCCTTTTGTTTTCCACTTTAATTTTCTTGTTTTTAGTTTTCAGTTATAACTACTACTCCTATTTATGTTGTTTCTGGTGTAACGAGGAACTGCGGCCGCTACAATGGGTAGCGGCCGATGGTATGTTGTATACTGCATGTGGCGGCTGAAGGCCTTAAGTGGCCGCCGCCATATAGATTTGTAGGCTGACAAAACTTCTGTGGGCCGTCAGTAGGTTCTACATCAGACCGTTGTGTTTTATTAGTTTTATTCTAATTTCTAGCATGATCCCTACCCTGTCTTTTTAACTATATTTCATTACTCATATCTGTTAACGATTAACTAATCTATTACTTCGAAAATCAACAGGGTTTTTTAAGTGTTCTTAGTCAAACAACTAAAGGCCAAACATTTGGGTTGGGCGAAGAGGGGTGCTTGAAAGCTTCCCTCTTTGTACCCTTGGCTCCCGAACGCAAGATCTTGATTTTTGATTTCTTGGTTCCTAAAATCAAACTGTGACCTTAAAGCTAGTAAGGTGTGTTAGAATGGACACCATTGATAAATGTCACACTGTAACAGATGTCTAAGTAGTCTCATCGACATGACAATCCTCTGTGTGCGAATGCGCCGCAACGGACGGATATCCACGACTCCTTTTATCACGTCCTAAAAAATTACACGTGCTAGTTGTCCCTTTCAACTTTTTTTGGCTTAGGGAAAGATAAATGGGAAATTTATCGAAATGGTCCCTCTAGTTTCACCCAAGTCTCGATTTCGTCCCTCTAGTTTCAATTTCACTCTAACGAACCCTGTAGTTTCAATTTTGGTCGATTTGAGTACAATTGATAACGGC
>JAXBDA010010317.1:0-10752 GCA_036023075.1 Gaultheria prostrata
GAAATATAATAAACACAACCTGTCACGCCCTCAATTTTCAAAGAATAATATATTCATAATCCACGTGGGAGTCAAAGACTCCACGGTCAAGTCAAAGTCTTACAAACATTGCATTTAGTCAAAGTCAGTACTGTCCATATCTACGGTCACCATAACCCCAAATGAAAGTGAATGTCATAAAGTTATTACAAATCATAGTCAAAAGATAAGATTTCAAATAAGTTACAAAACCATTTTTCAAAAAATAAATGTCTAAAGATGATGTAGTAACTCTCTCTAAGCCTTTCAAAAGATGCACGCACACGTCACACAATCCATCCTCATAATCCATGTTGTGTACCTGAAAATTAATAGGGTGAGCTCACTAGCCTAGTAGGAAAACGTCTATCTACTCCAAATGGAAATGAGATGCATGTGAAGCATAGGCACAAAGATGTAAGCACTTTAAGAAAAAAATTCCAGAACCTCTGGGTATCAATACCCTGACAGACAAAAGGGATCAGAACCTCTGGGTATCAATACCCCAAATCTGGGTATCAATACCTAAGACATAAAAGTAGGAAAGCTTAATAAACTTGCTGGGTATCAATACCCTGGAATCTGGGTATCAATACCTAGTCTACTAGAGGTCCAAAAGGGGACAAAATTTCTGGGTATCAATAACCCAAATCTGGGTATCAATACCCAACCCACAACAAGCAAATTTTGGGGCTTTCATCAACAATGCTAAACCAAACACTTCCAATGCTAAATCTCCAAGTAACAAGCTAGAGAGAGATGATTAAACAACCAATTTGAGTAGGGGAAACAATAACCAACAAGAATCATGATATTTCTCAAAGCAAAAATGACTAGAAATGGATTCCAAGTGGGTTTCATACAAATTTCAAGAGTTATCATGAAATTAGAGCTCCATAGGATGAGATATCAACTATATCAAGTGGAGGAGCATAATGGAGCAAGATAAAAATCATCCTTTCAACATAAACTAGACTAGAAATAATTTTTCTCAAGGAATTTCCACAAAGCATAAAAGAGGATGATCATAGGAGGGATTCTACACACACATACATCAAGTTTACATTGAGAATTGATAGAAATTTCCCTACCTCTTGGGATTTTGACTAGAAAACACTTCCAAATGAGGAACCCAAGTTCTAGCTCCAAACACCAAGCAAGATTCTTTAAACACCAGGATGAAATGAAAGCACCAACACGTAGATCTCGAGATTTTAGGAAGGTTTTGTGAAGGAGTTAAGGTTGGAAGTGAGGGATTGACTTGGGTTGGTGTGGATTTAAGTTGGAGGAGTAAGTTGAGAAAAAATGGAGGGATAGAGAGAGAAAGAGGGCCGGCCAAAAGTGAGGGGAGGGGGACTTGTCTCTCTCCTCTCATACACCCCACAATACACACACACACCCCTCACTAATTACACCTCAAGTCCAAAAGTGACTTGTGTATATAATATGTGACCACAATACTTATTTTCATAAACCAAACTTAAGTAAAGACTATAATTTTGAGTTTTCTTTACTTTAATTTATTTATGAAAATAAGGAAGTACCCCTCATTTGGAAACAATGGCATTTTCAAAATTTTGAAATTTTAATCACATCAAAATCTCATCCCCTCACTTTTAGTACAAAACCGAAAAACGGCACATTTTTCTCCGAAGAAAAAGGGTGAAAGACGACTTTGCTTTACCCAAAAATAACTTCCGATTATACCGTTGTGATTTGAAAAATCCACGAAGCAATTACCGGGACTTTTTATCGGCCAAATCGAAACTTCTCCAAAAAGTGATTTTTTTTACACGGTCCCTCACAGAGAGAGACCGGCGGAGTTCGGGATTGCTTGAGGGATAGTGATGGTGGTGTCTGGCGGTGGCGGCAAACCTGCGATAAAATTCAGAGAGATAAACTTTATACAACAAATATATGTAAAATCAAATCGAAAGATGGAACACAAAACGAGAGAGAGAGAGAGAGAGAGAGAGAGAGAGAGAGAGAGACCCTCCATTGTTTTCTCAGCTTCCAAAACCCTAGAATATCACATCTTGTATGGTCTGTTGTAATTTTTAAATTTTTTCCCCCAATTTCTTTGTAAATGGAATGCTATTTGTGTGAGATGCAAATCATTTGAGATACACAAATTATATTTTACTTTATTGCTTACAATATTGTTTGGACAAATAATAACATTGTAAAATACATTGTTACACTATGCCAAATATAACTTTTACTTGCGGTAATGAAAAATATCGGTAAAGGATATTATTACTAGCATTGATGACAAATCGCCGGAAAAATTACTATTACCGTCGGTAATGAAAATGCCGATAAAATCAGCGGTAACAAAAAACCGTAGGCAAAGGTAACTATTACCGGCGGTAAATCTAAAATTGCCAGCAACAACAAGAAGTTAGGGGTTGATCTCCAAGTGCAAAAATGTGAGATTTTATCAAATATTTTCATCAATGGATAAAATCAAGGAAGGGTTTGGTTTTATCAAATCTTCATGAAATCCATTCGAGAACAACTCCTTATAACTTAAATCTTATTAATTTTCAAATAAAACAAAAAAAAAATTCGGTCGTTTGGTGGTTAAGTGTCGGGACTCCATACAAAGGATCACGGGTTCGAATCTCGAGAGCAAAAAAAAATATTCCGGAACACACTTTTACTGGCATTAATAAAATTGCTGATAACAGTATGAAACTTTTACCGGCATTGATAAAACCATCTGTAATACCTGTTTGACGGATGTGCAGACGGCGGTCGCGAAGACTGCCGGTAATGCCCTTTTTTGGTGTAGTGGGAGTATAATCAAAAGAGTCTTGCTTTCGTATAAGGAAAGAAAAAGACAAAAAAAAAACACGCACTCCATTGGATATTTTATACGTTCAATACATTTACACCTACTTTTATATATATATATTTAAATCTTAACATAAGCTCCCTAGTTTTTTTTTTAGCATTTTCCTAATCTGAAAAATTAAAAATCCAAAAAATTGAAAATAAAAAAAATGAAAATGAGCAAGCACCCAAGATTTGGATACCTTTTTTACAATTTGTACATATCAATATCTGGTTTTTTTGTTTTTTTTATCAGGGGCTTTCTTTGATTTAACGGCTGGGAACCCTCCCCCTTTTTTTTTTCTATTTTTTTGTCTCTCTTAAAATGAACACTTTTTTATTATAAGTATTTTAACAGTAAAATTTTATGATTGGGAAAAAACAAGGATTTGATATTACAGTATAGGAATCATATAAATTCTAATAATTTTCTTTAATATCAATATTGATAATATGAAGCAAAGCGACAACAATTGTTTAATAGCTTACGTTTTGAAAATTTAAAATGTGATTATATAAAATTTGAATATACATAAAAAGGAAAAATTGCACTATAAGAATTACATATGGGCAATTAAGTAATTTGATTCAGTATTTCACTAGGGGTGGGTGTTGTGCACCCGGGTACTATGAACCATGTTATGCACCTCTCAGCCGTCCGATCATGTTTTGGACGGCCCGGATGCATTTGGCAATTTTAATTTAATTTTGATTTATGTTTACTGGTAAAAAATCAAAACACATCTGGACCATTCAAGACACAGTCGAACGGCCGAGGAGTGCACAACACGGTGTATAGCACCCAGGTGCACAACACCCACCCCGTTTCCTTCATTATCCACCACTTTTATCCACCCATATTAACTCCCAAGCAAACCAACAAACACTTTAATTATTAGCTTATCCTACCTTACTAATTAATCCCCCTCATATTATATCCGCCTCTTATTCGTACTTCTTCCTTACTTCACAAAACTTTATTTGTCTGATAAATAGGTTGTAGGAGTGCGCAAAAACAATCGTTAAACCGCCAACCCTATTTAATTCGTATATGAACTCAATCCGAAAATCACGGGTTAGAAGTTAAAACCAATAGCAGATTGAGTTGGGCGAGTAAAACAAAAACAGTTAGGGTATGCGTCCGTACGTACGCGTACGTGTCTATGCAATATATACGAACAAATCATAATCGTTCATTCCAACAAATCAACGGCCCGGATTTTAAATACTCTATTACCGATAATAGTTAATTTTAAAGACTCTATTATTTACCGATAATAGTTAACTATTATCGGTAATAGAGTATTTAAAATCCGGAACGTCGAAACTACTTTTGAATGGTCAAGATGCACTATACATACACAAACGTGTGCGTACGCACAATTTTTTTGAAACAAAAATATGAAAGGACTAATTTGAGTCCGAGTAAAATTTCTCTAAATTGCCTTTAATCCAAACCATCCCTCGTATCTATATATGTAATATAAAAATCTCTCCGGCCCAATTTGTTGATCCTGTGGTATCTTTCAATATTAGTGGTTGGTTTATGTTAGCCAATAAACTTACTATTTAAAACAAAATGATAAGAAAATGCTGAGATTAATTATGCATAAAACTATACTTGCATGGAGGACATAAGTAAGTTGTGTGCGTACGTGGAGATAGATGCATGCAAGGACGTGATAGGGCAATGGTTGGGGGGACCTACAATGAGAGAAAATGTCAAAGCAAACTAGATAGACTAGGAATTAAAGTATACATGTGGTCCTGTGGAATGAAATGAACGAGGGACACATTTTGGGAAATGGGATGGGTGTTATGCATCGTGATGTGTATCCCTCGGTCATCCGATTATGTTTTAGATAGTCCGGATGTATTTGGCACTTTTTATTTAATTTTAATTTATTTTTGCCAGTAGAAAATCAAAACACCTCCGGGCTGTCCAAAACACAATCGGATGGCCGAGGGGTGCTCAACACCCACCCCTGGTCCCACATTTTGGGAGAGGACATTTTAGAGGGAAAATAATTTAAGGAAGAGGAGGAAGAAGTTTTGGGGGTCCATGTAGTGCCCCTTTTGCGCTACAGGAGTGTAATACTCATCTTAGTTGTTCATCGCACCAATTAATGATCCAAATTTAAAATAAAAATTTTCAATAGAAGAGATTACTCTTTCCCAGGAGATTTTTATTTAAATCTTCTTGTGTATGTGTTCCTTCCATGTGCAAGTGGTTATCTAATCTAATTTCTATTTGTTCTCTTTGCTTAAATGCTTGTTCATCTTGTATTTTAGAAACAACGGATAGCTTATGCTGTGCCTTCCTCTATTTACATATAGTCCTATATGCCATATAATTTAGCAATAACTCTCAGGATAAAGAACAATGTCTATTGATTCCTTCTACCATAGTTTGTATCTTTATATTCCTTCTCAAAATGGTCAAGTTTCTAGTTGGGTATCTAATTTAGTGCTACTATTGTCTACTTTATTTACTCGTTTCATTGTCTTAGCTATCGCTGTTTTGATTTAATTATTCTATTGCATCTTGCTTAACTGTTAACTACAAGTTTCTTCCTGTGGATAGCCATTAAGCTGTGTACTATGTTTAGCTGCTACCCATAGACAACTAAAGACATGAAAAAAAATTTGAACCTAAGGGTAAAAACTGGTACGCCTTGACACTCCCTCTGGCTCTCGGTTTTAACCCAATTCTCCTCTCTCCCATTTTCGTTCAATTAAACTAATTCTCTCTTCTCCTTTTGTAATGGAAAGACCCATTCAAGGTTATGACAATTGCAATTGCATAATGCGTTTGTTCAGTGTGAAGTTGTTGAGATAGATTTGTGTTAGGCTATGATAAATTTGTTGTGATAGATTCTACAGGGTGTATTTTTGATACTATGGAAATCCGACTGTTGATTGAGGGTTGCAAACATGAAATTGCTCGTGGTATGCAAGAGTAATGGGTGGGGTGATAGTTCATGATAAATTTCTCGTGGTAAGTCTGTCATCTACGAAGCACCGACACTTCTAGAGATCGCTATGTCCACGTATTGGACACGGGTCACGTATGTCCCAAACAGGGACACGTATTGAACACGCGACGTGGCGTGTCCCTTAGATTAAATTATTTTTTCGAGGGAGACACGCAGGGGACACGGCATGGACATGCGTGTCCCATATATATACACTCTTTCTCTCGCTCTCTGTGTGTGTGTTTTTATGTGTGTGTGTGTGTGTGTGTGTGTGTGTGTGTGTGTGTGTGTGTGTATATAGGGACCGGTTCCCCTCACACTTAAAATAACACAAAAAAATGACACACAAATTTGTGGAACTCACTCTTTCGGACCCCACTGTGAAGTTCTGAACCATTGATCTTGTTTAAATGAGTAAAATAGAAGGTCCTGTAAAATTTTATCTCAATCGGATATTGAAAAGTGCTTGATCCAACCAGTTTTGCAAAAACTATGATAGGAAACAATATTTTTTAAACTGTTTGAATCAAGCACTTACTGATATCTGATTGAACTAAAATTTTGCAGGACCTCTTATTTTACTCATTTAAACAAGAACAACGATTCAGAACTTCACAGTAGGGCCCGGAAGAGTGAGGTGTCATTTTTTGTGTTATTTTAAGTGTGATATATATATATAGGAAGAAGATCCTATAGGGGCTCCCTTACATAGCTTATGTAAGGGATTTTTCGTTCGAGATTGAATTTCGACAATCCGAACCGTTAGATGCGTTTATGATGAACCAATTTTGAGATCTCAAGTCTCAAGTATGGTGCGATCGGCTAGTAATTGCCCAAGCCTTAAGGCACAGTGCAACACATTTGAAACACGGTCTATATAAAGTATCATACCCCACAATTCCATTCTCCCAAACAAACTTTAATCCTAAAAAAATGTATCCGAATAGGCGTCAATCATATTCCATCTAAACCTATCTAAAACAACCAATTTAACTAAACCTTTCTAACCATTAGTTGCATTCAATGATAGCATAATGGTTACATAGCATGCAAAATCAAATAGAATTCCTCCTCGAATTCCATTTTTCGGACATCCAATCACTTCTATCCCTCCCATTATGAAGCCAACACCCAAAGCAATGCATTTCTAACTCTTAATAAGAAAATAAAATTATGAAGTTACTTTCCACTCAAAACAAATGCTAATAGTTGCTCTGTCGAGTGAAACTGACAATTGGCATGCTCTCTTGCGAGCCCTACATTGCATACGTCTTTATCCCTCCATGCCACTAAAGTCGCTCATCCATTGCAATTGTACAACAGATTCAAAAAATGGCACAAATTGCACTTGTTTCTTTAACTGACCAAGGAAAATAGAAATGCAAAATATTTCGAAGATTAGCATTAAGTAAAAAAAATAAGACCGGATTGGCAAAACGGAGTAGGTACTGCTGATATGTTTCCAAGTGAAAAATAGTTCGCATTAATCCTAACCAATAGGAGAGGACTTGTTTAGTTGAGCAATATACAAAACTCAAAATTAGTGAACAGAGGAGAGTGAGAGGTGTGTGAGAGACATTTAAGGATTCAAAGACAACTTAATGAAGTTTACACTATCAAAATCAACACAAAAAATGAAAAATGAAGAATTCTTAGCAGAACAACAAAAGCCAATCAATTCATCCCCCACACAATTCCTTCAATTGGCGATTAACTAATTTCTTTTTGGCCAATTAAACCATACAAACCCAATAATTTTCCACTACAATGCAATTTAATCTAGTTAATGTTGACTGTGAAGCTATTGTTTAGCGAAGAAACTATTGGGTAGTCCATGTATCATGAAGCATAACCGAGCCAAGCCATCAAAATTTAGACCAAACCAAATAGAACTCAAAGCTGTGATTGAAGCAGCCCACAAAAAGCGGTGAATAAGATCATGGGAAAAAGTATTCAAAAGAGATATGACATAAGTTGAATCAATAGGGAACAAAACCATGATTGGTGGTGTAGAACATCTAAGAAATAAAAAATAAGTACCAACTGCAAATATGAGGATTAAGTTGATCAAAAGATATATGAGGCAAAACTGACTATGACACGAACACCTTAACTTACTATGACTATTGAGTTAGATTCATAAGTTGGTTGACTAAATTCTACAAACAACTATGCTGGGAACTCAATTCGCATTGACGAATACATTGAATATTGAATAACCTTCCAGTGAAGAACTCCATTACAACAAAACTCTATAGGAGGGCAAAATCACCAAGGGCAAATAAAATTTACAGAATTCTAGAAATCACATCAGGAACAAAGAAAAAAGCAGCAAATGGAACCGAGAATTTTGAATCACCAATACATACCTCGGGAAAAAAAAAGGAGATCAAAACGATGATTTCCACATCTTCGATTTCATCACATCGAAGCCCTACTTTCGCACTAAAAAAAAACTAACTTGGTAAATTCGACTAAAACCCAAGAATATGCCAGAAAAACTCAAATCGACATGCAAGAGAGAAGAAAGGAAACATAGGGATAGGGAGTGAACCAATAAAACAACAAATATGCAAGATAATAAGTTAATGTGAAATAAGCTTGATAACCCACCGATTCAAATCTAATTAGCCCTGCCGAACACGACTGTCGTGGACGAATTGGGTTGATTGGGTCTCCTTTGCGACGGAAGAGGAGGAGGATGCGGCCGTGGTTCAAAGCGGCGGTTTGGGTAGTGGTCGAGGTAGTTTCGAGGAGAAAGAGAGCAAATAGATAAAATTAAAGCAGTGGTAGAGTAGTGGAGGACGTTTGGGTTTTGAATTTTGAAAAAATTGAAGAGAGGGTTTTGAATTTTGACCTAGCCCAACAGTGTGGAGGAAGTTTCGTCCTCTATCATGATACGATCCGACGGCCAGAGTTGTAAGAGTAATTTATGCACTCGCTCAGAGTGTTTTCAATCTTGGTCCTTGAAAAAATGAAGGGTCATGATTTATGTAGACAAAATGTGTAAATTTGAAAACCACTCTAATTTGTTATATAGATATGAACTCTGTTTAAAACTTCTTTGAAAATACTAATTCGAGGAGAAGTTAGCCTGGTTGGCGGAATGGTCAACAATAGAGAAGAATAATTATTTAAATTGTGTTCAGAATGTGTTGCTTCATGCCTTTAGGTACGGGCAAGTCCTCTCATATTGATTCGTATTAACTTGATGTACGTAGAGAGTCCTAAGTGGTAAATAGCATAACGGTATTTCATTAGATTGAGGTAAAATTACGTTGTGTCGTGCCTTTAGGCACGGGCATTCCCTAGTATATATATATATATTATATGTATCTATGTATGTATGTATGTACTGGTATATATATATATATATTTTCGTTTCTTTGTGGGTGTACATCTTACATATATGTTTGTGTACCGATATATATACGAGTCCATAACAATGTAGAACTAGTGAATGCATGTGCCTGAAGGCACGACGCAAACGCGGATTGACACAACGCGCAATGAACACAGTTAAAATGAATTTATCCTTCTCTAGTGTTGACATCCCCACCTAAAAAGCAGACTTCTTTGAGAAGTTATTTTTTTTCAAATAAGATTAAGAGAGACTTTATATAATCAATTACATTAACTATATATCAAAGAAATATAACAATAGACAACGACCAAGGAATTTAATTTATATCGCTCATAATTGATAAACGATGGAGATGAAGCTGGAGAGAGAGAGAGAGAGAGAGAAAAAGAGGTAGGTGAGAGTCTGAGAGAGAATGAAAGAGAGAATGAGGGAGAATAGGGTAAATAGAAAATTGGAATTTTGAAATTCGAAATTCGAAACTGGTTTGGGGTGTGTATTTAGAGTGTTTGAAATTTGAAACAAAAATCTTTTTCATGGTGCAGAATAGGATAAATTCATGTGGATAAAGACAAAAAAAAATGAGTGTAAATATTAATTTAAGTCCCCAAAAAGAAATAGCATGGGAAATTTTATTTTTTTCAAGAGAGAGAGAGACGATGTGGGTTTGAAATTTGGAAGTGGTTTGGTATTTGGTTTGACTAGTTTAATTGGGGTTAGACCTTAGCCCTCCAAAATGCAAAGTATTTACAAAACATGCCACTCAAAAGTTAACATGTGAGAGGGATAGGATAGGCCGTTGGATGTAAAGGATGGAAGGTTGAAATTGAATAAAAAGGAATATTCTTTTGGTATCTTTGAAGATACCTCTCTGTATTGTTATATAGATATCTTATATATCAAAGAAAAGTGTATATATCTGTGTATAAACTATTACTGCATATATATATAACATATATATATATATAGGGGGCGCTAGTAGTCCGGGATCCGGACCTCCAAGTTCCCGATATTTTTTTTATGATCCGAACCGTCCAATGTGTTTAGAACGTGTTTTTAAGGGCCCCGTGAGAAATCATCAAAAAAAAATACCGGGAAGGGCTTGATCCAAACAGTTTTTCACAAAACTGTGAAAATTGCTCGGATCAAGGTCTTCCCGGTATTTTTTTTTTTTTATGATTTCTCGCGATGACCCTTAAAAACACGTTTTAAACATATTGGACGGTTCGGATTTTGTAAAAACAACTTTTAAAAGCTTCAAAACAGCCAAAACCTTCCAGTCAGGGATCCCTGACTGGAAGCTGGGCCTATATATATATATATATATGTGGATCCCCTTCTAATAAGGGGCCCTTATTGAACTTTACCATAAGGACCAAGCCAATTTTCATATTTTCGGACCTAATTTTGACGATCCAAACCGCTCAATATTTTTAAAACGTGTTTTTAAGGTGCCCCGCGAGAAATCATAAAAAAAAATATCCGGAAGGGCTTGATCCGATCAGTTTTTGATAAAAACGCTATATATAACGTTTTTATCGAAAACTGATCGGATCAAGCCCT
>JAXBDA010010318.1:0-10747 GCA_036023075.1 Gaultheria prostrata
GCCTAGCAGTTGAAGACGCTCTCCGAACTGGCATACTCGATAAAGGTGACTCTGCTCCTAAACCCAGACGAGTTTACTCTGGCAATAGCAACACTCTATTTGGACCTAGCAACTACAATCAAAACCAAGCCAGTTCCTCCAACCCCAAGCCAGCCAAATCTGAACCTGTCAACCAGATAATGACCCAACCACCATACCAACAAACAACTTCCCAACCTAGAAGAGAATTTCAACCACTCCCCTTCCTTTTGGTCACAGTGTACAAGAAATTCCTTGACCGAAATGCCATCCAGCCACTCGAACCTCGAGAATTGCCTAAAGAACTTCCCCCTTCCCATAACCCCAATGTCTATTGCGCCTACCACCAAATGCCCGGCCATCACACCAATAAGTGCCTCCGTCTCAAGCATAAGGTCCAAGACCTTGTTGACAACGGAACAATCCCTCTTCCTGACCAAAAGCCAAACACCATTTCCAACCCTTTACCTAACCACAAGCAAAATGCCCAAGTAGGCCAAATTTCCTTTACCTCCTCTAAATTCGACCCTAGCCTTTACATTATCCCGGCCACCAAACCAAAACCCGTTGTTTATGTGCCAGAGGATATCGGAGTCCATGTTCTCTCTTATACCAGTACAGTACAAAAGCCAAAGTGGAGTGACATTGTAGAAGAGAACGAATGGGCTATGACTGATGAAGAGTGGGAAGAATTTCACCTTGAGCCAATCAACCCTTTCTTGGGAAATATGCAAAGTACTTGGGACCTGAGCAGTTTTATCATTCCAGATGACCATGACAAGCCTATTATTTATTTGCCAGAAGACCCCCGCATTTGTCAGATTGATGTGGCAGAAGACTCTCCTGAACATGATGAAGAAGACAAGCCCGACAAGTATTCTGATCCCTTGGATACAATTTCGCTCCTAATATTATTTGAAGAATCAAGGTCTGAAGAGCATTCTCTGAGTAACATTTCACCTCCCATTTACTTTCAAGAAAAATGTCGTCATGCCATTGAAACTGTATTTGGAGACGAAAACTGGTATCCTCATGCATACATCATGAGTGAATCTCAGCCACGACTAGCAGTGCCCTTTCCTCCATCACCCAGTGTATCGGTCCTCATTACAGATCATTCTGCCAACATTTGGGATGAAGAAACGGTAGTCGATATCAGGGTTGGCAATGACGAGGTATGGACAGTGAACAAAGCCATGCTAGATCATTCTTTTGGACAGGATGAAGAAGTAACAGATCTCAGGACAAAGGTGGAAGCATTGAAAATAAACGAGCCCGAGGTTAAGAACAAACTGACAGATTTTTGGGTCCAAGACCAAGAAGCCATACAGAAAAGGGAAGTTATTAAAGCTGGCAAGAGAAAAGTTAGCGATGAATTTACAGGCTTCTGGGGCAAAAAACAGCAGTTATGGGAAGATACTGTCAACAGGATCACCAGAAGTGGTAGAATTTACCAGCCAACCCATCTTCAAGGAAGCAATCCGCCTAACCAAGTCCCAACGAGGGACTTCACTTGGGATGATCCGGTCCCAGAAGACCCAGTCGTCAACTCTCCAGAGACAACTATCCAGCATGATACAACCCCCAACCAGCCCAGTGGATCCCGTCAACCACTTCCTAGGAACCCTCCAGCAACGGATGACCCAGTAAAGAGACAACTGGAAAGAACGCCAGCTTCGGTGTCCATTTGGGGATTGCTCTCTTCATCACGAGAGCACCGTCAGAAGTTGATCAAAAGTCTGTCAAACATGGAAGTACCATTGGACACTCCCCCTGAAACCATGGTGGCTTTGCTCACTCCAAACCGCGCCGAGCATGTGGTAACTTTCACTGAAAAAGATCTGCCACGAGAAGGGGCTGGTCATAACAAGCCATTACGTATCACCCTAAAATGCATGGGGAAGTGGGTCCCAGTAGTGTTGCTGGATAATGGGTCTGCCTTGAATGTCTGTCCTCTGTGAACAGCTTACTGCTTGAGTCTCAAGAACAAGGATTTCCAGCCATCAAACGTCGGGGTACGTGCATATGACAACACACGCAGAGATGTAATTGGGGTAGTGCAAATAAAGATAATGGTTGAGGATTTCAAAACTGATGTCGAATTCCATATACTTGACATCCCCTCATCATTCAATCTGTTACTGGGTAGGCCTTGGCTTCACCGATCAGACATTATGGCAGTCCCATCTTCCTTGCATCAGAAAGTTCAGCTGGGTTTGGCTACTGGCACACTAACCATTCATGGGGATTCTGGGATCCGCCCACATGTGCCGGACAACGCACCATTGCTTGAAATCACTAATGGAGAGGAAGACATTACGTTTGGAGGTTTCTCTTTCAATGTTTCTAAAGGAGTGTTCACTATCAAAATGGATGAAGATTTCTCAATCAGATCAACAGCTCTTGACATGATGCTGAAAATGGAGTATTTTCCTGGCATGGGACTTGGCCGCAATAATCAAGGGATAGCTGAATTCCTTGAATTTTCGACAAACAATTACCGCGCGGGCCTGGGTTATGAAACAGTTGGAAGCAGGTCTAGTCCAAGGTGGAAAGTTTGGGCCCGAGCCAACAAAGGGCCTATTCATTTCTTGAAAGCCCCGGAAGCTAATTATCAGGGTGTACCAGAACCTTTCTGGGATATGGAGACCAAAACCAAACTGCCAGGATTTGAAATCTTCGCAAACAATACTTGGGAAAGTGATGATGAAGCCGAGAAAAGGGAAGAGTTGATCAAGAAGCTTCGGGTTGACTGGATTGAAGTTCTTGACTCAGAGAATCTGCTATCGCTGTTTGGGGAAGAGAGTCCATTAGGTATAGGACTTGTCAAGCCTCCTGCAAAGATTGTTGATTTGGAGCCCCTCGAGGATATGGAGCTGATGATGCTTGGTCAGGAAGCTTTGGAGGATGTCACCACACTCATTATGGATGCCAATGGAATCTATAAAATTGCACTTTTGTACCTAAAGTCATCTACACTAGCACTGAATTTGAATTTGAGTCTGAGTCTAGCACCGAGTCTGAGTCCAACACTGAGATCGAGTCTGAGTCGGAGCATGAGTCTGTTAGCACTCCACGTCATCACTTTTCTTTTGAGTTTGAGTCCACTCTCATGTATCATGCCCCTGGGGCCACCCTCTTTGAAATAAATGAAATCGACTTTGCTTATCTTGTTGTGTCTGAAATAAATTGTGTTGACCCCGATGATGAGGAGATCAAGTTTGAGGAAGAAATTCCAAAAGAACTTCGATCTCTAATCGAAAGGGAAAATGAAAGACATGCTCAGCCTATAAAAGAAGAAGTTATTTCTATAAATTTGAAAGATGAAAATAATCCGCGCATGGTTCAAATTGGTTCCGGACTATCTTCAGAAGAGTTCAAGGCCCATTCGAAGCTCTTGAGAGAATTCGAAGATGTTTTTGCATGGTCACACGCAGATATGCCTGGTATTGATCCTGAGATTGTAGAACACCGAATCCTGTTGTATCCCGATGCAAAGCCTGTCAAACAAAAGCTAAGGAAAATGAGGCTTGATTGGGTTTTAGAAATTAAAAAGGAAGTTCAAAGACAGATAGACGCAGGATTTCTAATAGTTACCGAGTACCCTCAATGGGTGGCCAACATCGTGCCTGTTCCTAAAAAGAATGGAAAAATCAGAATCTGCGTAGATTTTAGAGATTTGAATAAAGCCAGCCCAAAAGATGACTTTCCGCTACCACACATCGATGTCCTGGTAGATAACAGTGCAGGGCACGCGCTGCTGTCATTTATGGATGGATTCTCAGGTTACAACCAGATTCTCATGGCTCCAGAAGACCGAGAGAAAACTACTTTCACCACGGAATGGGGCACCTACTGTTATAGAGTTATGCCATTTGGACTAAAGAATGCAGGTTCTACTTATCAGAGGGCGGCGACAACTTTGTTGCATGACATGATGCACAAAGAAGTAGAGGTATATGTGGACAACATGATTGTCAAAGCCAAGGAAAGAGAAGGGCATTTACCCGCTCTATGGAAGTTCTTTGAAAGGATCCGTAAGTACAGATTGAGCCTCAATCCCGAAACATGCACATTTGGAGTCACGGCAAGAAAAATGCTTGGTTTCATGATAACCACGCGAGGAATTGAGGTAGATCCATCAAAGATGAAAAGCTATTCTGGAAATGGAGCCGCCTCGAACAGAAAAGGAGATATGGAGCTTCCTCGAAAAAATCCAGTTTATTAGCAGATTCATCGCCAAGTTGACCTCGACATGCGAGCCAATGTTTCGTCTACTCAGAAAAGGAGTGTCATTCAAGTGGGACGATAAGTGTCAAAAAGCCTTTGAAACCATCAAGGAGTATCTTCAGAATCCTCTTGTATTGATGCCTCCAATACCAGGACAACCTCTCATTCTGTACTTGTCAGTCACGCCATCAGCTATGGGATGCATGCTGGCACAGGAAGGCAAAGGTGGAAGCGAGAAAGCTGTTTATTACATCAGTAAAAAGATGATGGAGTGCGAAGAGCGGTACTCTTCATTAGAAAAGATATGTTGGGCACTGATTTGGGCTTCCAAGAAGTTGAGGCACTATATGCTAGCTTATTCTGTAAAGCTAATCTCTCGGATGGATCCACACAAGTATCTGTTTGAGAAACCGGCACTGATAGGTAAGTTGACACGATGGTTGCTCATGTTAGTTGAATTTGACATCAAGTACGTCACTCGGAAATCAGTAAAGGGCAAAGCTGTTGCAGAATTCCTAGCAGATCATCCAGTGGATGGGCCAGACGATGTGGAGTTTGAGTTCCCTGACGAGAACGTAATGACAACAACCAACGATGTCTGGATATTGTATTTTGATGGAGCTGCCAATCAAAAGGGTTTTGGAATCGGAGTATTGCTAGTCTCACCGGAGGGGTCGCACATCCCTCTTGTGTTCAAACTCAACTTTGAAGTCACTAACAATCAATCAGAATATGAAACTTGCATCGTGGGTATGGAGGCTGCTTTAGAAATCGGAGTCAAAAGGCTGGAGGTAGTCGGCGATTCCAACTTAGTTGTGTCACAGGCTAATGGTGATTGGAAGGTAAAAGAGGACAAGCTCAAGCCTTACCACAAGGATCTGGAGGATCTAATCCCGAGATTTCAAATGGTCAAGTTCACTCACGTCCCCAGACTGAAGAATCGATTTGCAGATGCCTTAGCAACTCTAGCCTCAATGGTGGAAATACCAGATGGTGTTAAGCTTAGACCAATCACGATTGAACAGAGGGACAAGCCCGTATTTGAATATGTTATGGCTATTGAAGAGCCGGAAGACGGTCTGTCGTGGTACCATGACATCTGGAATTTTGTTGAAAATGGTGAATATCCGACAGGGACAGAAAAGAAGGATCAGATTGCTCTTCGGAAGTTGGCCTCTCAATACATTATCTGCGGAGGAAAGTTGTACAGGCGATCGCATTGTGGAGTACATAAGATATGTGTGCAGGGAGCAGAGGCTACCATGATCATGGAAGAAATTCACAAAGGAGTCTGTGGTCCTCATATGAATGGCATGATGCTTGCCAAGAAGATTCTTCGTCAAGGATATTACTGGTCAACCATGGAACTGAGTGCGTCGAATATGTGAGGCGGTGCCACAAGTGCCAAATTCACGCTAATCTTATGCATGTACCACCGTCAGAATTACACCCCATGACTTCACCCTGACCCTTCTCAACTTGGGGCATCAATGTTATAGGAAGGATCACTCCAGCTGCATCTAACGGACACAAGTTTATTCTGGTAGCAATTGATTATTTCACTAAGTGGGTTGAAGCGGCTTCATACGCCACTCTGACAGCGGTACAGGTCGCTCATTTCATCAAGCAAAACATCATTTACAGGTATGGTGTTCCTCAGGCTTTTGTATCAGACAACGGGGTTCATTTCAAGGGAAGGGCTGCGGAAGTTCTGGAAGAATTCGGAGTTCAGACTCATAAGTCAACCGTCTATCGGCCACAGACCAACGGAGCAGTTGAAGCAGCAAACAAAACCCTCAAGACAATACTGGAAAAAACCATTGAATCTGCAAGAAACTGGCACGAACAACTGCCATTGGCTTTATGGGGATATCGTACCTCCATCCGTACTGCAACAGGGGCAACACCCTATTCTTTGGTTTATGGCATGGAAGCTGTCCTCCCGATAGAGCTTGAAGTACCGTCTCTAAGAATGGCAAGGTGCGAGATTTGAAGAGCTCATGTTGTTTGATGAAAGACGACTCAAGGCTTTATATCATGTTCAGGGTTATCAGCGCAGGATCGCACGGGCATTTAACAAGAAAGTGAAATCCAGGAATTTACAAGAAGGTGACATGGTCTTAAAGGAGATCCGAGCTCCCGTTTACGATCCCCGTGGGAAGTTTAGACCAAAATGGGCTGGTCCATACATTATCAAGAAGATCTTGTCAGGTAGTGCAACGGAACTCATCGACCTTGACGGCAACAGTTTTTCTACTCTGGTCAACATGGACCAACTCAAGAGATATTACCCCTGAGAGAAGCTCGCTGGACTGAAAACCACAATGGTGGGCAGTGCTAGGCAAAATTTAGAGCAAGCCTGCTAGGTTGAAAACTCACATTGGGCGACCTAGGCAAAATTTAAGGCAAAATCAAAGATGAGCTCGCTAGACCGAAAACCCGAAAGGGCAGTGCTAGGCAAAATTCAGAGCACAAAAGGAGAGTGTCAATACCCGAGTGAACCCTAACCAGAATTTGACGCCCGAACTACGTCATGACCTGGTTCCTTGCAAAAGGATACATAGGCATCCTCACATTGAGGACCAGTCACTATCTTTCTGAAAAATCTCTCTGAGTTGGTGTTCGTTCAAAATGCGCATAAATTCAAAGCAAGATTTTCACTAATCATCTTTATTTAAAAGCTTCTTGGATTACATGGCTGAGCATGAAACTTTCAAAACACAAACAATCATGGCCCCACACGGTACATCTGGTGGGTCAAAAACAATTTATTTCGAGCACATTAAGATTGAGTCTAAAAGTCAAGTTTAGTCTCTATCCTCTCTTGTTTGCATGTCTTCTATGAGCCACCTCACATATCGGTTGGAAAGATTGACACTCGGATACTGGTCCGGCGGGATGACAATGTGCTCCCTCCAGTTATTTTGATAAGCCCTGAATGAAGCCAGATTGGTGTTCGGCAATGCAAAGTTTTCAGGTTGTGGTATCTTCTGACGAACTCCGAGTTGACGGAGAATACGGTTTGGAATGTAGAATGTCCAGTTATTCAGACTAGCCAAGATCATCCGCTGACGCCCCATGTTGCTCACAGACATAGCCGGGATATCTGTCCACATTATGCGCCAAGCAATTGTTTCTGCAGAAACTCGGGTAAAAGCCCCAAACCAGCCATGCCCATCATTGAAAGCTTCCACATAACCTCTCTGAACGAACCCCTGTGTTTCATGAATTTGCCTCTGGGGCACGGGTTCCAACAAATTCGCCTTGTCACAAAGCCATGTCTGCATGAGAGTAAAAACAAGTGAGAAACCATAGAAAGCCTAAACCCGAGTGATGAGGTAAAATGAGAACGTGCGAAAAAACAGCAAAAGGAGAGCTGAGTGAGAAGCCTACCTGTAGGAGCAAAGCACTCCCTTCAAAAATATTGGTCTGACCAGCACGAACCTTATCGCCCATCAAAGTTTCAGCCAAAACCATTGGGGCCACGTCTTTGCGCTCCTCAATTTGCATGGCCACCCCAACCAAAGATGAACTGGCCTGACCATCAGACCGGACAAACAGAAATGCTACCAGCAAGCAGAGACACAGTGCAAACCTTTTGGGAGAAAATTGCTTGATAATGCGCGGAATGTTGATCACGCCGTCTTTGAGCATGGACTTCGCTGCCCGAAAGTTTATCCCAAGCCTAGCTGACAACACATCAGCATAGTTTATCCCGTGCAAGGAGATGATTGGAACCTCCAGAGTAAAGCCTTTGAGGTACGCATGGAACTCCTCCACGGTAGGGCACACTTCATTAAAACCAAAGCGGAATAGATGCACCTCCGGATCCCAAAATTGTACCGCAGCATGCAGGAGCTCGGGGCGAATGGATACATCTCGGAGATAGCGCAATGAAGTCATGCGGTGATCCCGAAAGTTGAGCAACCCGAGGCCGTCAAGACCATCAAGCCACATTCGAACTTGAGCCGAAAGATTCATGGTGATGTTTAAAAGTATGGAAGAAATGAGGTACTGGTTTTGAGTTACAGAGGAAGGATGATACCCATGCATGAGTTTTATAGGGAAATCGGAGTTGTGAAAATTTGCAAGTCTCGTCATGCGTGCCAAGTTGGGAAATGAGAAGCATGGGTAGCAACGCGTCACGGGTACCTTCCATCAATGCCCAATGATATACTGGAAATAGCAGAGAAGCTAACGAAAATCCAGAGCACTGTCACAAACTCAAAGTTTTGGAATATTCATCAACTGAGTCGGACGGCTCTTGGACAGGACCGGCCGGTTCTCACGGCAAAGCCGGCTGGCCTTCTAGCCCAGATTCAGAGAAATATTTCCAGTTTGAGGTCCCGAAACTATTCCCGGGAGTATTTTCACTATTGTTTCTAGACATTCAAGTTCTAATGGACATTCTAAAGTTGTGGGAACGATCGGATTACGATTTCAATCTCATTTTGCCATCCCGGAACTCCGAAACGCTAAATATGACAAAAAATAACGAATCGAGGCACCGCCACCCCGTTCTCCGGGCATCACTGTTCAAAACCATCATCGGTAAGCACATACAATGGAGAGGGTAAAACCCGTACTCCCTTCAGGGTGCCCTATCTCAGCAAAAGGACACGGATGTACCCCACTGCAGAGCCAAGCTATAGAGGCCACGAGTAGGGCCAGACGCGCAGTACACAGTTGACCATGGCACCACGATAAGGTGCAGGGTCAGGGGCGAGCTACAAATTAGCCCGGCCCTAGGGTCTACAGACGAGTGACAGTACAGCCGTCCTACGTGGCAGAACGGCTACGCCGTTATTAGGCTGATAGCACGACAGAACGTTCTGGAATGGTCTTGAATACTCTCTTACGTGATAAGGGGTGTATCCCGTGAAATAAGGGAATGACGTGAGCATTCCATAGTGGATAAGGAAAGAAGAATCCTAATAAGAATCATGTTGGATGCACATATGGGAGTAAGTCCCATATGGAAAGAAGTCCTATGCTTTGTGGAGACCGGAGCAGGGGCACGGTGATACCTAATAGGACTGGTCCTGTTAGGAAAGGTTTCCTAACAGGATAAGGAAACTAGGGCAACGAGGACCCTTGATCAACAAGTTAACCTATTCCTATAAATATATGCATGATGCCTACGGTGAAGGGTACTGGAGAGGGTAAAACCCGTACTCCCTTTAGGGTGCCCTAGCTCGGCACAACAACACGGATGTACCCTACAGGGGAACCGAGCTAAAGAGGCCACGAGTAAGGCCAGGCGCGCAGTACATAGTCGACCATGGCACCACGAGAAGGTGCAAGGTCAGGACCGAGCTACGAATAGATCGGTCCTGGGATCTACGGGTCAGCAACGGTATAGCCGAGCTACGTGACAGCACGGTTACACCTCTATTAAGCTGACAGAACGGTAAAACGTTTTGGAACAGTCTAGAATACTCTCTTACGTATTAAGAGGTGTATCCCGAAAAATAAGTGAATGATGTGAGCATTCCATATCGGATAAGGGATGAAGAATCCTATTGAGAGTCCGACTGCGTGAACATACGGGAACAAGCCCTGTATGGGAAGAAGTCCTATGCTTTATGGAGACCAGTGCAGTGGCACGATAGCACTCAATAGGACTGATCCTATGAGGAAAGGTTTCCTAACGTGATAAGGAAACTAGGGCGACAAGGACCCTTGATCAACAAGTTAACCTACACCTATAAATACAGGCATCATGCCCACAGTGGAAGGTACGCTGTGAAACCTATTCATACGCATTATTCTTTGCTTACTTAGTATCCTTTTACTAACTTAAGCATCGGAGGGCCTTTGCCACGAGAAGGGCAAAGGTGCTCTAACGGCTCTCTGTCTTGCAGGTTTAGAGGCGCTATACAGATCCCAGAATCCTGCCCTCTACAATTGGCGCCGTCTGTGGGAAAGATACGAAAAAGCTTTTTTCTTTGTGATTAAGAAAGAAATCCAACCATGGCCGCATCAGAACCGGTGTTCCCTACTCCCAGGCGTGAAACGTCGCGAGATGACGAGATGGTCACACCACTGCCCCAAACAAAGGAGAAACGGGCACCCACCGCTCCTCGGAAGGGCCATGGATCGAAGCGTTTCGATAAAATACAGGAAATACCGAAGTACAAGGGCCGACACCGACAGTCTGTGACCCCGGTACGGTACGAACGGGAGCGATCCCACTCTGGTGAAAGGAGAGGTCGGAGTCCCCCACGCGACGGGAGAGACTCTGGCCATAGGTCTCGCGACCACGAGAAAAGTCGTGATCAGCGGGAGTAGGAGGCCGAAGAGTTGGCCCGGCAACTTGCCCGACGAGAGCGGGAGGTTGAGAACTTGAAGCAGCGCCTCAAAGAGGCGGAAAAGGATCTCCATTCTCGTTCTCACACCATGCAAAGAAAGGAGGAACCAAAAAAGGCCAGGGACCGTCGGCCTCGTGAAAATCTTTCCACGGGAAGGAAAGAATCTCCACGAAAAAGGAGAGAGAGGA
>JAXBDA010010319.1:0-10746 GCA_036023075.1 Gaultheria prostrata
ATATTGAAGAATGGTTGGGAGTAAAATTTTATGGAGAGAAAAGTTTCAATTTGATGAAAATTATTGAGTTGGAGGATCACAATTACGCTGAGAAAGAGAAGAGGAAATTTAGATGTTTTGATGAAAGGAAATTTTGCTGAATTGAATGATGAGATATCGCTTTTAAATCAAAAAAAAAAAATTGTCCGAAACTCATAGAATATGTGTTTAACCAAAAAAAAAAAAAATCGTTGTAACCAAAAATTAAACTTTCTCAAACAAGCTTGGAAACTATAAGAATACTTAAAGCCTAAAAAATCATAGTTAATATTCAAGAAACTAATATGAGCAAGTGAAAAACCTACGAAAACTATTATATATATTAAATAGTTCAACAACTGAATGAAAAACATAATTGGTGGGGTGGATAGGTGTCGGTTGTCTTGTGCAAAAGGTCAAAGGATCAAATCTGGATGGAAGCAAGATTTGCAAGGTAAGGTAATTTTTGGACGCCTATATTAGTGAGAAAAATGTTTTCATCACGGTTTTTCCCATTTTTTTAATCATGGTTTTACTCAAAACTGAGATCTTTTCTCTATAAACAATCACGGTTTTTTGGCAAAACAGAGATGTTATATTGTCAAAGATCACAGTTTTTTGTTTGTTTTAATCACAGTTTTTTTTATGTGTTTTCATCACGGTCTAAAAACCGTGATTGAAAGATGGAGACTTTTAATCACACTAGTTTAGATCACGGTTTTTCAACCGAGATTAAAAGTGAAAGATCACACCAAAAGACCGTGATCTTTATGCATTTTTGTAGTAGTGGATGTTTTACAAGTTTCTTTATGAAAAAAGTGAAGTCACCTAAATAAAATTATTGCGACTAGCACCACATGCAGAATTGGTAGAGTATGTAACCAATTGTTATTTAAATGGTAAAATCAAGACTTATAAAATATTGAGATCTCATGTGGATAATAAATGAGAATTATATTATGGAGCATGCTCATGCAAAATTGTCTAGATTACATCAAGGGGAATAGATCTAAGCCCAATACTATGGCAGGAGCCACGTATGGGGATACCCAACTCGGGGATTGTAGATCCTGTAACTGGGTTCAATCACAAAAATGAACATATTGTGGCCGTATCAAATGCACTAATTTTTTATTTTGTCTATTCCTATAATGTGAGTGCATTTATTTTGTAACGTTTTGAGAGGTTGAGTTTTCTAAAAAACTCTTAACGAAATTTGGTAGCTCTTTTAGAGTGGCATGCCAGAGTTACAGGAGCACCCTTGACAGATTTCACCTATGTGAGTGTGAAAGTGGGGCTGCTTTCTATGAGAATTGGGCTTATTCTCAAATACACTAATGAAAAATCAAGATCAGCTCAAGGCCGTAACGTACGTGCTAGCCAATAAAGCTTATGTCAACACCTGGATTATTATGTGTGGACAATGATACTTTATTTCCCCTAAGCAGTCATGGTTCAAGTCTGAGACTACTACTGACTCTAGAGTAGAGGTCATTATTTCACTAATGTAGGTTCAATGCCAAGTCATACTTATCATTGTGCATAATGTCCCTTTTTGCTGTATAAATCTATTATTTTTAATATTAAAATAGGTGGGGGAATGTGAGAACTTTGACTATTGTAATGTCACGCCCTCGATTTTAAACATATTAAAATCAATATTTGTTCATAGATAAACTCCCAATAATACCATATATAGATTTTGCCAAGTCATCACCCCACAGTCCAAGGGGTTTTCCCAAAGTAGTTACGGTCATTAGGTTACAACCAGTTTGCGATACTAAAGATTTTGGATGGTGTTTTAATTGCCAATGAGGTCATTGACTTCTGGAAAGCTAATAACATTGGTGGTTTAATTTTGAAGATAGAATTTGAAAAAGCCTATGACTGTGTTAATTGGGGATTTTTACTAGACTTGTTGGGCAAATTTGGTTGTGCTAATAGATGGCACATGTGGATAAATGAGTGTATTTCCACAGTCTCAATGGCCATTCTCATTAATGGTTCATCGACTGAGGAATTCTTTCCTCAAAAAGGCCTTCGACAAGGTGATCCTTTGTCTCTTTTCTTGTTCAATGTTGTTGCTGAAGCTTTAAACATTCTCATGGAGAGGGCTATGGAAGAAGGTCTTATTGGGGGTGTAAAGGTGGGCAGAAATGGAATACTGGTTTCCCATCTTCAATTTGCAGATGACACCATTTTCTTTTGCAATCCAGACATGGAAGAAATATTAAACATCCAGAGACTTTCAGATAATGTCTGGACTGAAAGTGAACTATTCTAGGAGTATGTTGTGTGGTGTAAAGGTGAATGATGATATTGTGGGGGAAATGGCTCAGGTTGTTGGTTGCTCTAAAGGAAACCTACCTTTAAAGTATTTAGGCTTGCCTTTAGGAGCTAACCTTAGAAGAATCAGCACATGGCAGCCCGTGATTGGTAGAGTTAGTAAAAACCTGAAACCATGGAAGAGTAGGCATATTTCTTTTGGTGGGAGAGGCTAACTTTGATCAAGTCTACTCTCAGCAACCTTCCTATATATTACATGTCCCTGTTCAAGATGCCAGTCTCAGTGGCAAAATCCATAGAAAAGATCCAAAGACAATTTTATGGGGTGATTCTGAGAATAAAAGAAAGTTACATCTGGTGAAATGGGAAAAAGTTACCAAAAAAAAAAGAAATTTGGAGGGTTGGGAATTAAAAGACTGCTTGAACACAACTTAGCTCTTTTGGCTAAATGGTGGTGGAGGTTTAACAATGAAAAGAGTGCTTTGTGGAATAAATTTGTAAGCAGAAAATATAACCTACATGATAGGTGTTGGTTACATCAAGTGCCAATCAGAGGTAAGTCATCAATTGTTTGGAAGGATTTATGTTCAATTGCTAATGAAGGGTCTGGGATGGGTGATTGTATTTTGAAGGGCTTGAAGGTCAAAGTCAATTCAGGTGAAAATGTGAAAATTTGGAAGCAGTAGTGGTTAGGAGAGGATACACTTGAACAATCTTTCCACAGGCTCTGTACCATTTCAGAGCAACAAGATGCTTACATTTCTGAATTAGTGGATGCACAGAATACCGAGGTCTGGAATCTAAGTTTCAGAAGACCTCTTTACTCTTGGGAAGAAGTTCAATTGGCAAACTTGAAGGAATTGCTCAGTGGAGTTCAAATACAGAGCAAGATAGGTTAATTTGGGCATGGAGCAATGATGCCAGGTTTTCAGTAAAATCATCCTATGAGAATTGGGAGATGCAAAAATTTATTGAAGATCTGGGCTTATCATCTATCTGGAAAAACTTAGCCCCTCCTAAAGTGGAATTTTTTGTGTGGCAAGCCCTGCAGGAAAGCATTGCTACCAGGTTAGTTTTGGTTAGGAGAGGAGTTCTCTCTGGTGATCAAAATCTCTACTCTTTATGCAATGTTAATGCTGAAAATCCCAACCATTTACTGCTCTTTTGTGATAAATCATGGGAAGTTTGGTATAAAATGATTCATTGGTGGGGCTTTAATTGGGTGTGTCCTGGTAATTTATATTCTTTCCTACACATGTGGTCTAATGTAAACTTCAAAAATCTTGAGAAGCACTGTTGGTTTACCTTCTTCTATGCCACGTTATGATCAATTTGGTGTGGGAGAAATGATCTAGTTTTTGGGAACAAGGATTTCACTCCAGGTGATATTGTGGACTTAACAAAAACTAGAATGGTCTTATGGACCAAGGCCAGATTTAAGGTGGATGGCTATTCAGTGGAGGACTTCAAACGATGTTTGGATGGGATCGATAAGGAAAATTAGAATCTAATTCAGGAGTATTTTCCTCGAGGTCTCGATGGATGATGTTGTGTTTTTCAGAAGAAAGCCAAGGCTAAGGAGATTCTTACAATCTGGAGATATGGTTTTGGAGATGTCATAGATTGATTTTAGTTTTTCTCTGTACTATCCATGTGGGGGCTTGTTCCTATTCCTGGACAAGACTTCTACTGGACCTTTCTTCCTTTCTTTTTTCTGGCTTCACTTGTAGTCTCTCGCTACATGTGTTGCCTGTCCTTATCCTTGCTATTGTTCTTGGGTATGATTTTTCACCTCGATGTACCCATTGTCGAGTTTCAATAAATTTTGTTGCCGTTTAAAAAAAAGAGAGTTAATGTATTTAAGTTATTACAATAATTTGATCTCGTCAAAATATAATGAACAAGTTACATTTTCATCTCCCAAAACAAGAGACTAAACAACTCGCTATGAATGAGTTTTCAAAAAAGATGTGATGCCATACATGTCAAGCTCTCCAATCATGCATCCGGATTTGTACCTGAAAATGGAAGTGGTGAGCATTACTTCACCCAATAGGGAAATCTTTGACAAATTCTATAAGTATATGACATGATATGTGAATGATAAGAAAATGCCATAACATGAACACGGTAATTATTATGAATAACGTAAACACTATATAATAATCCAACTCCAGTCTCTACAATCATAAACACCTTAACCAATCCACATTTAAGTTCAACATCATCACCCCTCAACATTTCCGTTGAGTCAAATTTTTCCAACAAGATTTCGATCCGAACGTATGGGACCTCGTCTCCCCTGCCAAGCGATTTGGGACTAGCATCACATCAATTGGTGGATCTAGTACCCCACATTTCACCCCAATCGTTCTCATTTCCTCAATACTTATGAAGGTATATCAAACACACACGTTGATCCAACTCCAAGTACACAATGGCCAAACCAACAAAAGAAAATATGCAGATTTTCCAGGTTGGTACCGGTACCAAAGAAAGTGAGAACCCCTATTTTGCTAGCAACCAAATAATCAAGCAACAATAGGAACAAAGAATAAATGATGAACACGCGATATACGTGGAAAACCCTAAATAGGGTAAAAGCCACGAGAGGAAATCAAAACACTGAAAACATCATCGTGCAGTTACAAACGTCCTTAATAAAACAATCGTGAATCCTCACCGACTAACTAAAGACCCATTTGCTGAGTCCTCGTACACCGCAGCAAGTGTTTGATTGTTGAACGCCTCAAATCCAAAAGCCCTCCGAGATACTTCTAAAAATCCATTGGAAGATCGACTCAAATAGTTTCATCAAAGATTTGACGAAACTTCTTGAAGTTAATCTTATTGCTCGGTGGTCAATTGATTATGTGTGTGCTTCAAGAAACACAAACGTACACCCATGAATGTTCTCTAAGATTTTGCAGTGCTGCTATCTTCTATTCGGTCGGTATAAAACTCTAATAAGCCACATAGGAGTACTTATAAGCAACAGAAATCTACCCGAGTTGCTTAAAATTAGCGCATTGCATATCGAATCCTATGACTTACCTTAAAACTCGATATCTCAATGCAGAATAACATTGATTTTTTTCCACTTTCTAAATATAGACATTCTAAAAATAAAAAGAAAATAAATTACAACTTGATAAACGGGGATACACGCAAATATGTGTTTTGTCATGGAATTGCCAACAAATAGAGACCATGGCCTATGGACCTTCCAGAAAGTAAGGTACCAGTACCTGGCTTCTCTGATTTTCCTCTTCCATGTTCAATCAGGTTCCACAACTATGTTATTACTATCAAACTATGATGTAAACACCAACTATCAATAAAACACGAAGAGAAAGGAAGAGAACCCTAGCCCAACACGATGATCCAAGCTCTAGCAATCGAAAACAACCTCCCTCCTAGCTTAAGTACGAGATCTAAATGTAGATCGACCAAGAAGACGTCACAAAAGTGAACCTAGAGAGAAAAATGAATTAGAGAGCGAGTACATGATCAAAATCAAAGATTCAAACCCCTTCAAGTGAAAAAACTCGAATCCAAGTGACAATGGAGTGATTGGAGTTTAAATCTTGAAGATTGGAGGTGGGTTTGTGTTAAAGATAAAGAGATTTGAGTGGGATTTGATAGAAAGATGAGAAGGGAGAAATTTTAAGGTTAAAAGTCGGGTTTGGGGTGAAAAAGACACAAGGGCCCCTTTTATAGAAGTCTGGCACGCACACCAAAATTTGCAGAAAAAGCAGTTGGGTACCAGTACCAATAGAAGTACTGTTTTTTTTTTTCCTCAGCAAAGAAGAATATATAGGTAAGAGAGAGATTACAAGAATAAGGTCATGAGCCAAACCAATAGAAGTAGTGCTACCGATAGCTAGACTCTCTATTCCTCAGGTATCGATACTGATGGAAGTGCTGGAACCCGCACCCCTAGAAAGACAAGAAATTTTTGTTCTACTTCCACCGATTCGACCCCCGATGTAAAGACCCGTAAAATTATATTCATTTTTCATAAATAACATTGGGGTAATGTGAGGAATTGTGTAAAATGATATATATGATTAAGTGTTAGAGAAATATATGTGATGTGTGATATAGGGGTTAAATTGGTTTACACAAGCCACTTTTGGACTTGTGGTGTGTTTTGATTAAAACATGTGGTGTGTGTGTTTATGTGTGTGTGGTGGGAGAAGAGAGAGACAAAAGTTTATCTCCTCCCCCAAAATACCAAGCCAGCTCGCCCTCTCTCTCCTCCATAATTCCTCCAACTTGTTTCTCCACCAAACCAAGCCAAATCTCACACTCCAAGCTTACTTTCTTCACAAAACCTTCACAAAATCTCGAACTCTTCGCGTTGGTGTGCTTGTTTCACTCCAGGGCTTGAAGAACCTTTCTTAGATCTTGAAGCTAGGGTTTGGGTTTCGCTTCTTAGAGGTTTTTCAAGCTCAATCACAAAAGGTAGGAAAATCTCTATCAATTCCAAATGTAAATTTGATTGTTTGTGGGTGTATCCCTATTTGTGATCAATTTCCCTTTGTTCTTGCCAAATCATCTTATGAGACTATGTTCTAGTCATTTTGTGTTGAAGTATATCACTTTCATGCCCTCCTACATGAATCCCAAGTCCTTTAGTGGCCACAATGATCATGCCTTGTTCAAATGCCCCTTTGTTGATTAATAGTTTGAAGGACTTTTCTAAATCATGTTCTAGTCATATTTGAAATTGGGGAGAATCATGTAAATCAAGCCTATTGACCTTGCATTGTGTTTACTTGTTGTTATACCATCAACTTATGGCCCAACGTGTCCCTTCAGACCATTGAAGTCACTTGAAGCTAAGCCCCATGTGAAATCCCTTTGTTTTTTTACAAAATTCGGCCAATTTTTACCTCTTGGATTGATCCACCTTTCTAGTGGATCGATCCACTCCTCCATTTTGGCTGATCAGGCCCTTTTGGATCAATCCACCTCTGCAGTGGATCAATCAACTTTGTTATTTTGGCAATTTTGACCATTTTGGCCTTCGGTCGTGCAACGTACGTGCTATGCTCGTTCTAACCAACTTGAAACGCTTTGAGATACATGTCATGAGTATAATTTGGTATAGTTGAAGAGTCCTTAAGTTCCCTCGGGATTTGTGTTGCGCGATTGACGCCTAACGACACTAGTTGGCAATGACCGATCGAATTAGGGGTTGAGCGTCGGATTGAGTTGAGATTATGCCTGGACCTAAACGATACGAATGAGCATGAAATGATTATAGCGAGCTAAAGGAATGGCATGGGGCCCAAAAGGGTATGCCCGGAATGGAACGGGGCCTGAAAAGGTATGCCCGGAGTATAATGAATAAGATGCATGATGTGAAAGTTCCTTTGAACACATGTGACGTATTGGGTACGTATTAGACACGATGGAGCGATACATGGTCTATATTTGCGATTATCGAATCTCGAGATGTTCTTACCCCTTTCATATGATCCTATCGACCTTATTATACGATTTCTTTTCTTGTTGCACGTCATGAGCATCTCATTTCCATTTAGAATCGATAGATGTTTTCCTACTGGGCTAGTGAGCTAATCCTTATAATTTTCAGGTACTCAGCATGGAAGCTCATGAGTTGAGTAGTTGACGTGTGGATGTTCATGCATGACTCCATTTTTTGAAAGCTCATCGGACAAGTTATTAAATTATCTTTGACTAGCATTATTTTTGAAAAGATGAACTCATAACTTGTAATTCTTGGCTTTTATTGAAAACTTGTAAACATTTGAAGTTCATGTAATATGATTTGGGTACACTAGACATTTGGCTTCTCTTTGACCATTGTGATGTATTGATTTTGTCCGCGGATGGTGTTGACCTCCACGTGGAATATATATTATATATGTTTTCTGAAAAATCAGGGCGTGAAACCCGACCACATCTAACACATTTTCAACCATCCCAAACCACGTCATCACATCACAATATGTAATATCTCCATCCTCCACCGAATCCCCGGTTCACCAAGATATACACACACCTACACCCACCTCGGTGAAAACGTAATTCAAACTTTAAATAAAAATACGTTCTCATTAATCACATAACGAAATTTGAATTTATACATATGGGTCTTTACATTTAATATTAAAAAACATGATTTTTAGTTATTTCAATTATTATTTATAAATAGTACTCCCTCTGTCCCTATTTTATGGTCCCTTTTGGGGATTCCAACTAAATAAGGGAACACAATCATTGCACTTTTCAAAATCTACTTTTCTCATTTTATCCTTCAATCATTATATTTTTCTTACTTTTTTAGTAGTACTAATTTCAAAAGGAGGGGTAAAAGAGAGAATTCATTACCTATTGCCCATTTAGTTTTGAAATGAGACAATTTTTTTGGGACAACAAAAAGTGCAAACTGGGACTATAAAATGGGGACGGAGGGAGTAATTTATAGTTGACTTGGTATATGAGGTGGTATATTCTATTCTTGGAGATTGGGTAACGGAGGGATATTTTTGGAAACCAAGTAATGGTTTCTTGGAGACTAAGTAATAGAGGGTGGGCTGATTAGCCGCCCATTTTTTATGCATTTTACTTCTATATATACATGCATGCATTTCAATATGTGTTCCAGAAGCAAAGCCTAAGGCAGTGTGATCAAGGCTCCGTCCTATACCTCCGTATTCTCTATTTTTACTGATACTAAATTGTAAGGGTGTTTTTGTGGTGGAGTTTTAATTTGGGCTCAAATTTAGTCGTGCAGGGTAGTTGGAGCCCATATGACCTATTAGTTGGGCTATTGTATCCTAGGAAAGACAAGTCATGTGGGAGTTCTTCTACTTCAGTAGTGGTTCAAGATTCAACCAGTTGCAGAAGGCGTGAATCTCCTTAAATAAAGCGAGATATCTGCGCCTGATCAGTCCGATATTTGTGTCCATCCACTTTTTTGGATAATTGTATTATACCCACTACGATTTACTTGATGGGTGAGTGGATACATGTAATCACATTGAGATTAATTAATGAGAATGGATGAGGCTGCCGGTAGAGTAAGGAATTTGGCTAAAAACCAAATTTATCTTAACAACGTAAAAATCTTGGGTGTTCTCTTGGTTTGATCATGGTTTGATATATTGGCTCAATATTATTTTTTAGTAAGAACCACCAATGTACAGTAAATTCAAGGTGGAGCCCACAATGGCGGTGGAGGAACCCCACGGTTTCAACTGCTAGCGGACATAATTTGAACTCCAATAAATAATACACTTTCATGGAATACCAGTGTAAAAATAGTAATTATTTAACTCAATTTTCAAAATCATCTGAGCAAACTAATTGTAGACACCCCGATTTTAAACCCGGGATGCACGCAAGCATTCGCGATGATGAACCGAACCAACGTTGTTCACCTCGAGGACCGGAATAAGGCTTGGATGTATCAAATTTCCCTTAAACCCCTCGAAACTCATCAAAATAACCCAAATAGCCTCAGACCATCAAGGCCAAATGAAGCCCAACAAGCTGCCCAGGGAGCCACTTGAGTGCTCAAATAAGCCTTCCTTGAGCGCTCAAGTCAAGCTTGCACTTGAGCGCTCAACTCCCCTTGACCTGAGCGCTCAACTCCATTCCAGATAGTTGCAGCAAGTGGAACTAATGATGGCATGCAAATGCAATAGAGCTTAGGGCTCCCCCATAATCCGGCACTAACCTTTCTCTACCACCACAAGTAACCTTCTAAACCACTCCATACCCCCCTTAACTATATTAAATTCAAATTACACATCTCCCCCCATTTTGCCTCTATAAATGCCTCACCTCTCTCTCACACTCTAACTTTCTACTGCTGCTCTCCTTCTCTCTAAAAGCTAACATTTACTCTCCAACCTCTCTCTAGCAAAACTAATTCACCAAAAACGTCCTCAAATCACTCTCTCATACAAACCCATTAAAACCAAACCTAAATCTACTTCTTAAAGCCTAAAACTACCCTTACTTCCTATCATAACCAGTAAACACCATCAAGAGAACCATCTACTACCCAAAACATCCCTAAAAGCCTTGATTTCAGCTCTCAAATCAAGCTACATTCCATCTTGATCAAGTCCAAGCCAAATTCTTGTTTAAAAGGTAGTAAAACAATGTGAGAAATCATATTTTGGTCCCCTGAGAGAGATCAGTAGGATCCCATATGTTCCTTATACTTGTGTGGAGTCTATAAGATCATAAAAATCAGAAATGATATGAAAATGCTTCTGACTCTTTTCTGACTTGAGCGCTCAACTCAAGTAGCATTGAGCTGATAGGCGCGCGAAATTCATGAATTTAAGCGCCTAAGTAGGAAAGAATGAGCGCGTTAGACGTGCGGTTAATCCTCATTTTCCATTTAATTCGTGCACGTGGTTGGATTTTGTGTTTGTGCTTAAATTGCAGGGATTT
>JAXBDA010010320.1:0-10745 GCA_036023075.1 Gaultheria prostrata
TCTCTCTCATACCCTCATCTCTCTCCCCTAAAACCCAACCCCTCCCCTCCGCCTCTCCCCACCGCCACAACCACCACCACATGCTCCGCCGGCAACTACAACGACATCCGCCAATTCACCACCGCCATCGACCTTTCCCCAGAAGATAAAAATCAACCCACGGCGGAGGCGGCGACGCTTCCGTTACTGGCAGAGCGCCACGTTGGAACCCAAAAAGGGGGCAGGTTTTGAGGAACATTCTTAAAATGGTCTTTCCATTTCTCTGTTCCCAACATGGGAAACAACGCCGCCGCCATTCAAACAAGTCCGTCATGTATCCTTCATTTTCCTGATCGATCATATTTGCGGCGCAGATTAGGTGGGTGGGTCTGGTTGTTAGTTAGAATAATAATAGAAGAGTTTTTCTTCTCTCTCTCTCTCTCTCTCTCTCTGGGTCTGTGTAAGGACCCGTATTTTCGTATAATTTTTTCCGGAATAATATTGGGGAAATGTGAGGGAATGAAAATTGATTAAAGAAGGGTCAATGTGGAGTTAGATAAATGTACAAGGATGTCTTTAAAATACATTTGAAACACGAATGGGGTAAGTGCAATAAAGAGTGTGTATATACTTGTATCAAGGGAGATTTTTAAAACAAAAAAAATTCACTCATCTCTCTCTCTCTCTCCTTTGGCCGGCTACTACTCCCCCTTCTCTCTCAAAAAATTTATTCACCTCTCTCTTCAATCTCAACCTCAAACCCAAATTCCTCCAAGATGCAACCAAAGATCCTTCTTCTTCGCGCATGTTGGAACCCGGGTTGCTTTGGAATCGCTCCGGGAGCTTCATTTTCGGTTGGAGTTGATTGAGGAAGCTAGGGTTTACTTGTTTGCTTGATTTGAAGCATAACTCCTTGAGGTAGGGAAGATTTCTCCTCCTCCTATCTTCATTTGGTTGAATTTGTGCACATATACTTGTATCTTGTTTGTTCTTCCTTGATTTTGAGAAAACCCACTAAATTTTTGAATTTCGGTTTTATGATTTATGATTTCTCTTGTTGATTCTTGTTAAATGTAGTTGATTTTCACTCCCTCTATGAGTTTATAGTTTGTTTGGATGTCTCTAGATGCAAATTTTCATGTTCCAAGAGCTTGGGTTGAAATTCCATGCCCAAAGGGGCAAAAATCTGATTTTCTGAGACATTGTGGAGCTGCTCCGACCGCCCGAGCGGAAATGGGGGTGCCCGGGCGGAAATTCCAGCAACCACGCGAAATCTTGAATTGGTTCAGGTCCATCCTATGATGCCCGTTTGGTCCCCGATCGCTCATATCACCTTGGAATTGACCTTTGGCACTTAGATAACCCTCAAATCCATTTCGTAAGCATTAAAATGAGATCATGACATGAGAATTGATTGGACACAACGCGATACGATTGGATACACTTGTTGTTGAGTCGGTTTGACACGTTTGGAGAAAATGGTGACGAGTGGAACAAAACGTGGAGTTTGTTCACGGTTAAATGAATGGGTTGTGTTCTAATGTTCTTAATTGGAAATGTGAATGTGTTATATGTTGTTGTACTAGGACCACCATTCAGTGTGTCGCTCGGAAGGGTTCCACGAGGCCCGTAAGACTCGGACAAGGGTTCCACGAGGCCCACAAGACTCGGAAGAGATTTGTGACTTCTTTGAGTTTTGAATTGTTAAATTGTGAGAATTGGTGATCCATGGTACGTTAATGGCGGCGATCCCTAGTTTATCCTGTTGAATTTACATTTAGCTTACACTTGGTCAGAAATGTGATAGGAATCACATAATAGAACAAAAGTAGCTTCATATTAAAGTGCAACCCGACGTGTGCTCCAATCTTAGAAATCATCTACGATTGACTCTAAACTAAATTTCATTGGGAGCTTGGGAGATCCAACAAAAAAATTATTTATTTTAAAAGGGCGGGGTGGCTAGGACCCACCCCAGCCCTACTCTCCCTTAGCCCCTGGATATTAGTAGAATTTTTCTCATATACAGTTATAACTTATAAAGGACCGTAGTAGAATTTCTGCACACCCTTGCGAGACTTCCTGGAGCTGCCACTGGGGCCAACCTTTGGGTTAGGCAAAAAAGGGTGCCTAACACCTTCCCCTCATCATACTCTTGGCTCCTGAGCATACATAACTCTGTTTGATTTCTTGATTCCTAAAACCAAGTGACGACTCCAAATGATTAAGTATGGTTGCAGTGAGCATTTTCCGAAATAGATGTGTCGCGATGGGCATTACCAAGATAGACATGCAACAGTGGGAGTCACAAGAGTTCGCGAATTTGGCCATCCTATGTTCGAGCCAGCCCCGCAACGGGGGTATGCACATTACTTCTTTTAATTTTTGTAATAGTTTAAGGATGCTGTCAAACTAAAGTAGCTGGGAGACCGTTTGTAATTGAAATCAACTAAATGACACTCGAGTCTTAGTGAAACGGGATTCACATTCCTTAAAACAAGAAACAAGGTTTGCAAAGTTCGGATTACCACTTTGATTCTTTTTTTAATTTTTGTCAATAGAGATAAATATTATTAATAACGTCTTAAAACAAGAAACCGTGTTATCACCGTACATAAGGATTGAACACCGGCACGGGTGAACGATGCTAAGCTGCCACAACTTAGCCAGGCCTACGGAACAAAACACAACAATGAAATTAATAACATAAATATTAAACAAATAGCTACCACAGAAAACACAACTACAACCACCGAAACTCAGGCCACACGACACTGCTGCCCGAACTCCAACAGGATACAAACTTGCCCGATTAGGAGCTCCACCACCACCGTACCATCATCACCTCAGCTCCAAACACAACAATAACCTTACTCTTGTCCCGTGCTCGAACCTGCAAAGACGACCGGATAAACGATGCATGCATCCCTAAAGAATTTTTTGTGTGAAAACCATTTGAAAATTATAATTAAACCACATTTGATCAAATCAGTTTAAAACATCGTCAGCCAGACTAATCGCCGGAAACAAAAGTAAAACACTCGGATGCATGCAAATGGCTAGATGCCCAAACAGAAAAACGAAATGAAGACCCAAGAACGACATAGGTTCAGGCCGCAGGCTTTTGTTGCTGAATGTTGTGGATCCAAACACCTCAAAGATCTAAAAATTAGAAAGTCTGAGGTATGGGCCAGAGGACATATTGTTGGGTGAATAAAGACATGGTATAACCCGCTGGTCAGATCACGCCCATAGGAACAACGGCCGACGCAGATCAGGGGACCGAAGACGGAACAAAACAAAGAATAATGGCAGCGAGTAGGAACTCAAGTCCATGCATGTCAAGTAGATTGGAGATGGAGTCGCAAATTTGCCAAAGATGGGGAATGATTAAACCCCCTAATTCACCAATTTAATCAGACAAACAAAAGCAACAACAAGATATAATCAGTGGCGAGACAGAAGGAGCCCATGCATAAAGATCATATATGGACCCCAATCGGCTGAACCAAATGGATGACGCCTAAGGACCTGTAACCAGAGATCTGATTATGCGTATAAGAGGCAGCATACGGCCGGAGATGGGCTGAACTGACTGGGTATTTGGGGGCTTCTGTTGATGTCGATTGACCTAGCGGCGGAGTAGATTAGGCAGGGGTCGGTAAGAATGGAGGCCGGATGTGGGTTATTTAGCAGAAGAAGGGGCCGCAGCGCCGCCGCCCCCTCAATCGGGAACCTTAAGTTTTTTGGGGTTTTTTTTTGTAGAGAGAGAGCAGAGCTTTATTTTAGAGAGATGAATTTTTTTCACTTTGATTCATTATTTCTGTCAATGAAAAGAAGACCACCGTGTGTTAGATATGATGAAAACATGACAAGTGAATGAATAGCACTGCTATCACACTCATCGTTCTACCAGTGGCATTTACATTGCATGCATCTCACATGAACTTTTCTTTGGTGCCCAAAAATGGTATTGGGGCAACGGTGCCCCACTTTTTTTGGATCATTGGATGTAAAATAAACGAATCTCAGCCGTTGGATCCAAAAAAGCAAGTGGTTTTACCAAAAACCGTGGTGGTTTTGCGGGTTTCCCTCCAAAATTACTTACCACAAACAAAAGGAAATACATACTACCATATAGACACACAATTACTACTCAATAAGGCAACATTTACCACACAATAAGGGAAGACTTACCACAAAATAAGGTCACTGGTCAATCCGGTAGCAGGTCACCATTTGAGCAGAAAAATCATTATTTTGGGGGTTTTATAATACCACACCACTTTTTAGTCAATCCCCTCCGAATTTTGTCCTATAGCTAAACTATTTTGTATTGGGCAACATTAAAAAATGAGGTGAAAAAAGGCTTTAGTCAAATTGTATGATTCTTCGAACATGTTTTGAAATAAATAATATTAAACATATAATAATAATAATCTCCAAATTACATTAAAATAGTTTTAAATAACTTTTTTAAAATAACTATTAAATTTACGATGACCATGTGAAAAAGGATATTCATTTATTATTTTTGATAACTTGCAAAAATAATTTTTATTTAAACACACACTACAATAATTGTAATAATACCATTGAATGAAAAAATGCTAAAATAATAACTATTAAATATTAAATAATTTAGTAGGACCTTCCACTAAATTAAGATAAAGTATTTAATACAATTATATTATTAAATTAGATTTAGATACAAAATAAGAAATTAAATTAATTTATGCAATCGATTGACATGATATTGTAGCGATTAATAGCTGTAGTTGACATTAGGGTAATGTTTGATTGGCGATTAATCGCAATTATCGATTATAGTCAGAGTCATTCGACCAAGAGCTTAAGTGATTCATCAAACAATTTTAAAATTGATCAATAGGAGTATAATATAAGTTGCAAATCTAACAACTAAGAGTCAATGATAAATAGTGATGATTGGGCGAACATTAATACAATTGGCTAAAATGAATGGGTTAATATAGGTTGATAATGTTATTACTAAATATAGTACTTAACAGTAGTGTTGGTTGACAGCGATCAATGAGTGATTAATACAATTGGTTAATGTAGTAGTTAATACAACTAGCTAAAATGAATTGGTTAATTTAGGTTGATATTATCAATGTTATTACTAAATGTAGTACTTAACAGTAGTGTTGGTTGACAGCGATCAATGAGTGATTGATACAATTGGTTAATGTAGTAGTTAATACAAGTATACAACTAAATAAAATGAATTGGTTAATTTAGGTTGATATTATCAATGTTATTACTAAATGTAGTACTTAACAGTAGTGTTGGTTGACAACGATCAATGAGTGATTGATACAATTGGTTAATGTAGTAGTTAATACAACTAGATAAAATGAATTGGTTAATTAGGTTGATATTATCAATGTTATTACTGAATGTAGTACTTAATAGTAGTGTTGGTTGACAACGATCAATGAGTGATTGATACAATTGACTAATGTAACAGTAACCACTAACTATTGAACCATAATGTCTCATTCAATATATTATTGTGTTTCAGTAATTATTAAAGATAAATTTGTTTCAAATGCAATATAATTCAAATTAAGTACAACTAAGAGACATTAAATATATTGGTAGTTATGTTCCTAACTACACTTATTATGGTGCGTTAACTATGCTACATAAATGTATACCTAACCATCATTAACTCCATACTTATCATAGAATAAGGCTATACTTACCATAGAATAAGGCTATAGATACCACAATATCTTATCGTGTTTACCACCATAACAAGTCGTATGTTGATGTGTACATACTACGATTTCTGCTAGTATTTACCTTTTGGAAAGGAAAAAGTTACTACGTATTCAGGCACTTTTGTAAGGGTGTAACATTTCTGAATTCTTGCTTACCTACCACACATTGTGCCATTAATGGAACTAAATTTGTCCTACCTACCTTAAACTACTCAAAATTTATTCTCAATCAGATTGTAGCAACTTTTTTCAACTAGTCCATTCATCTTCCTTCTTGTTTCACAAAATGAAAATTACAGAAGATATGGAACTTTGAATAACAACAAATTGAAGAGCTTCTCCAAGTAAATTTCTCTACAATAAGAAAGCTTAGATCCTGGAACTTGATCACAAATGATACATTTCGCATTTCAATGTAGGCATTTTTTAAGTTTAGCAAATATGAGATGCATCTTTTGCAAATGATACGTTTTTAATTTGTTAAAGTTATACTTACCATAAGATATGGAAATTGCTACCATTAGAGATGAAGATAGTTACTAGTATTGTTGTTACCAAACTATATGGATTTTTTTCTCTTGTTGTAGGTCGTATTTACCACTAACTGAGGTGTTTTTTACCAGATTCCGAGAGATGGATGATAATGAAGTGATAGATTTTTGGTGACGACTCTAGCAATGAGGCATATGATTTTGATTTTCCGGAAGAAGAAGATGATATTCGGTTGGATGAATTAACGGAAGAAGATGTGTATAAAAAGAAATTTGATTTGCCAGAGGATGGAGGAAGATTTTATAATGCATATGCCAAAGTGAAAGGATTTAGTATCCGAAAGGATAACACTCACAGGAACAATGAAGGTATAGTAACATCAAAGAAGGACATAGAAAAACTAAACACATGGAGAGAGAAGATTGAAGTAGAGATTTTTTTCTTGACGAAAGTCTATTAATTTGTGCAAAAATAATAATTTTTTTCTTGACGAAAGTCTATTTTTTTGAGTCATTGGACTCCATGCCGGACTAACTTTATGGGACGGAGGGAGTAACATGCAAGTTGATCTGTATTTCTGAAGTACTACCAACAGCTATTGTAACTTTGTCCAGATTTCAGTAAGTAATTCCTATATCAGTGGTAAGTACGTCAAGAATCTAGTAAATATACTCTATCTTTGTGGTAAGTACACCCAGAATCTAGTAAAAAATACCATTGTACAATATTTCCTATATAAATGGTATGTATCCCCTGATTCAATTAAAAATATCATATGTTTGTGGTAAGTGTGCCCAGATGAGCCACAAGAGTTGACACCAAATAATAGCAGCCACATATGAGTATTAATCAAAACAAAACAAGTATACATAAACTCCAATCAAACAAAAACAACCATATATCATATCATAACCAGGCATACAATGGTCCAGAAAAGGCTACCAAGCCATGTCAAGTGTACAAAAGACTACCATGTTAAGTTTACAAAAAAGGCTCCAATGGTCTACAAAAACAGCCATATATGATTTTAAGATACATAATAGTCAGGATGTCATCAGCTCTTCCTTCTATTGCGATATTTCTCTTGAGCCTTCTTGATGAGAGAATTCCTTAGCGTGTTATCCTTAAAGATGACCAACTCCAAAGCCAATCTGTTTTTACCTTCTTCGGAATTGAACAGTAGCTACATTCAAGAGGTAAAGCATAATATTAAGAACAAATTATGGTGAATGCATTGAAAAGTATATGGTTATGCTAAAACAAGATCATGAAGGCAATGATCTAATCAATAAAATGCAATGTCCGAGCTCGTATTATCTAATCTAGTGCCCTGTTTAAGAAAATTCTTCCTAAATAATCATGAAATTCTTCATCAACCGCTGGTCCGAAAAGACACCAACCTCACAGTTGAAACCTACACTATTGGAACACCAAAAAACAATAGCTTCCACAAACTAACGTATTTAGTTCAACTAAAACCGAAGTCAATTAAGTCATCACAAATTCCCATTGTTTAAAATGCACTCCAATACCCAAATCCTAAAAACAAAATTCCACTGTAGCATAACCATATAATTGGGCCGCTACTAATTTCAGTGTTTGTGGCGCCAAGCCTGAAAACCCTTGGGCCGCTACTAATTTCCTGCCAAATTGAAAATCCTAGTGCAAAATTCTCGAGCCGCCACCGACTATAGCAATGTTAAGACAAAGCTGATGCAACTCCATTTTTAGAGGTTGTTTGCTAATTTACCTACAAAGCCTAAATATTGATGCTGGTACTGATACTCTAAAAGGGTTTTCAATCTACTTGCACAAGATACTATCACACTACTATTGCGGTCTAAGTTTCTCAATTTGAAACCAGAAATCTTTTAATCCCAAAAGCAACTCATACATTTCATTCGCTTCCGAAATAAAAACGAAAAACTAGTGGAGCATTAATAAAAAAATTCAAAAAAATTCAAAAAAAATACAAATTACCTGCTCGATATCCCTTTCAACCGGGCATCCAGTCCTATTAACATCCGAAGTCATCCTATCCGTCTAAATTAAGCCCTTCCATTCATCAATTCACTCACGAAAGCAAAACCCGCCCAAATTTTCTCTTACCTTCGAAATGTGCTTTTGAGGTTAGGTTTCAGGACACACAGGGAGAGAGAGCATCAATCGATCGAATATGAAACTGAAGTTTACTGATTTCGACGATTGGCGGCGGCTCACTGAGCTGGATTTTGGAGTGAAAACGCGACAGAGGGAATCAGAGTACGGCGAGGAGAGAGAGAGAGAGAGAGAGAGAGAGAGAGAGAGAGAGAGAAGGGTACCTCGACTGGTTGAAATCTTTAGCGAGAGAGAGGGAGGCTTTACCACCAATTGGAGAAGCAAAGCAAAGGCAAAGCGATGGGCTGTTGAGGAGCTGCCATGGAGGAGAGAGACGGGTGAGGTAGTTGCAGAGTTGTGGTGAGGCGTGAGGAGTAGAGAAAGGGAAAGAACGCCAAAAAAATTTAGGGCCTTGAAATTTTTTCCAAACCGGTGTAGGAGGTAACAGGAGAGAGAGGGGGGCTCATCTAATGGCTGAGATAAAAACTGAAGATCTAATGGCTGAGGAGAAATGGGGCACCGGTGCCCCAATACCACTTTGGGGCACCACAGCCTGACCCCAATTCGTATGTGAAAGTTGCGGAAGTGGTCTTCTTTTAACTAAGGTGATTTTATTTTTATTTTTATAACCAAACCGAATGTTCGGGTCAGCTTTTGCGCATTTCGATTAATTTTTGAGTCTCAACCGTAACGACCAGGCATAACACTTGGTGGACCTTTGGTAGCAAGATGAATCAAATCTGAGACGTTTGACGGTGGGACAAGAGAAAATGACTAAGAGAATCTCCGGCCCTTCCTCACATTTTTACTTTAAATTTGAATAAAAATTTGGGTAAAAGTTTGATTTGATATCATTTAATCCAATCATAAAAAATATTGAATGAAAATTTAGGTAAAAATCTGATATGGTATGGTTTACTCCAATCACAAATCTATTTTTTTTTACCCAAAACTTGCTTTAAAAAAATTCATTAACATTTTTATACCCTCTATTGGAGAATTTGGAACTCAAAACCAGGTTATTCTCCTCCACCGACACCATCGTCATCGGCCCATCTCCGCCTCCACTACCACGGGATATACCCTATAAACCATATTATCGTTTGTCTCCCCCTTCTTCGACTCAACACCACCGCCGCCGCTCCCCGCCTAATGTGACAACCCGACTCTTTAAACATCTCAAAACAAATAATTGATCTTTCCAATATGACAGCTCTAACTTCTTCAATTTAGTCTCTCAAAGTTAATCCACCGAAATTTCTGATTCTAGCATTTTCACCTGAAAAAAATGTAAAAGGGCCGGGTAGTATATGCAATACAAGGACAATAAATATAGCTCGACATAAAGATGTGAGCAATAATCGACGATATCAAGTCAAAGTGAATCATAAACCATTCCAGCCTCTTCCCTAGCTCATCTCGGTAACACGCCAAACACCACTGGATCAAATCCATGTGCCCCCTTTCGGGCCGTAAAAAAAACATATACTAGATTTCCCTTAGGGAAATCAATCATATATCCTTATTCATTTCTACCCGGTGGGCTTACACGTATACCAATCTGTTCCATGGCTTTCAGGCAAACATTTTTTCTGTCACGGTACAAGATGTGACAACAACAGAGCCAATAAACTTAGATATCAACATAGTACAAATATAAGAGAATAAAAGAATTAATACTCTTTGCAAAGATATTTAGCTACGAATGCATTACACACTATCCGGTACCTTAAATTGACGATTGTGGCTATTGAGTACTTAAGTCTTGCCACCGTAATCTATGCTCCAAAATTCCACTGTGATATTCACCATCAGATTCTTAAAGAAACCCCTATGTCCTTCCATTCTTTAATAGTCCTTTTTCACCTCATCTCACAAATGAGTCTAATGCCTCAAACGAAATGAGTCCCTCGGCTCTACCTGAAGTCACTTACTTGGAAGCTACTCCTCTCTATATATAGAACATCTATTCAATTCCAACTAGAGCTGCAAATGAACCGAGCCGTTCGCAAACTATTCGAGACTCGATTCGGCAAGGGCTCGTTCGAGTTCGACTCGTCTACTAAACGAGCCGGACCTAGACCCCAATTTTAGGCTCAGTCCATAAACGGGCTGAACTTGAACTCGACGATATTCTGCTCGGTTGGGCTCGCGAACCTAGAGTAAACATATATTTCGTAAGAATTTCACATATAACCTTGAACATGTAAGAACTTTTACATGTTCATAATGAAATTTTTATATCCTATATGAATATAAAACTTTTAAAAGTACTACAAATTTAAAATTTTGATATATTTTCATAATTTTATATATGTATTAGCTTATTTATGTGCAAAATAAAAATTTTATTTACAGTTTTAGACCTGTATGAGAGCATAAATATATAGAATTTTTGTCTCGTTAAGGCTCATGAACATGTTCGAGTTC
>JAXBDA010010321.1:0-10744 GCA_036023075.1 Gaultheria prostrata
TCATGCATGAACATGGCCTGCTGGTAGTGCTGGATATGCATGACGGGGTCAGTGTTTGTTTCATAGAGTACAAACGTGTCGTGCTTGACTCTGCTCGGCATCTTCTCCGTCCTAATCCAATGGGCAAGAGGAGAAGCTGCTATTCGCCCCAGGGCTTCTTTTGCTGCTTCTCGTGCAGTCTTTGGGCCACCCTCCGGGTGAGCATCCCCATACCGGTCCCTGTCCCTTTGCTCGTTGGACCCAGATCTCTCGTATCTGTCCCTGGCATGTTTCCTCCCAACGCCCTTCTCGTGGGAAGGGCTCCTCTCTCTCCTTTTTCATGGAGACTCTTTCCTTCCCGTGGAAAGATTTTCACGAGGCCGACGGTCCCTGGCCTTTTTTGGTTCCTCCTCTCTTTGCACGGTGTGAGAACGAGAGTGGAGATCCTTCTCCGCCTCTTTGCGGCGCTGCTTCAAGTCCTCAACCTCCCGCTCTCGTCGGGCAAGTTGCCGGGCCAACTCCTCGGCCTCTTGCTCCCGCTGATCATGACTTTTCTCGTGGTCGCGAGACCTATGGCCAGAGTTTCTCCCGTCACGTGGGGGACTCCGGCCTCTCCTTTCACCAGAGTGGGATCGCTCCCGTTCGTACCTCACTGGGGTCACAGACTGTCGGTGTCGGCCCCTGTACTTCGGTATTTCCTGTATTTTATCAAAACGCTTCGATCCATGGCCCTTCCGAGGAGCGGTGGGGGCCGTGGGTGCTCGTTTCTCCTTTGTTTGGGGCAATGGCATGACCATCTCGTCATCTCGTGACGTTTCGCGCTCGGGAGTAGGGAACACCGGTTCTGATGCAGCCATGGATGGATTTCTTTCTTCCTCACAAAGAAAAAAGCTTTTGTGTATGTTTCCCACAGACGGCGCCAATTGTAGAGGGTAGATTTCTCGTAGGGTTGACAGTGCCTCTGACCTGCAAGACAAGGAACGATTAGAGCACCTCTGCCCTTAATGGCAAAGGCCCTCCGATGCTTGAGTTAGTAAAAGGGTTTACTAAGCAAGCAAAGAACAATGCGTATGAATAGGTTTCATAGCGTACCTTTCACCATAGGCATAATGCATGTATTTATAGGTATAGGTTAGCTTGTTAATCAAGGGTCCTCGTTGCCCTAGTTTCCTTATCACGTTAGGAAACCTTTCCTAATAGGACTCGTCCTATTAGGTGCAATTTCATTATTACATTGGTCTTCCATGGTTAATGGGATCCCTTTCCATATAGGACTTATTCCCATATTTGTGCAATACGACTCTCAACAGGATTCTTCATTCCTTATCCGATATGGAATGCTCACGTCATTCCCTCGAATCACGGGATACGCCTCTTATCACGTAAGAGAGTATTCCAGACCCTTCCAGAACGCCTTATCGTGTGGTTAGCCCAATAGTGGTGTAACCGTGCTGCCACATAGCTCGGCTATACTGTCGCTGGTCTGTAGATCCTAGGACCGAGCTACGAATAGCTCGGCCTGACCCTGCACCTTATCGTGGTGCCATGGTGGATTATGTATTGCGTGCCTGGCCTTACTCGTGGCCTCCCTAGCTCGGCTCCCCTGTAGGGTACATCCGCGTTCTTAGGCCGAGGTAGGGCACCTAAGAGGGAGTACGGGTTTTACCCTCTCCACCAGGCAAAATTTAGAGCAAGCCCGCTAGGTTGAAAACCCACATTGGGCGACTTAGGCAAAAAATTAAAGGCAAATCAAAATCAGCTCGCTAGACCGAAAACCCGAATGGGCGGTACTAGGCAAAATTCAGAGCACAAAAGGAGAGTGTCAATACTCGAGTGAACCCTAACCAGAATTTGAAGCCTGAACTACGTCATGACCTGATTCCTTGCAAAAGGATACGTAGGCATCCTCACATTGAGGATCGGTCACTATCTTTCTGAAAAATCTCTCTGAGTTGGTGTCCGTTCGAAATGCGCATAAATCAAAAGCAAAGTTTTCATTAATCATCTTTATTTAAAAGGCTTCTTGGATTACATGGCTGAGCATGAAACTTTCAAAATACAAACAAGCATGACCTCCACACGATACATCTAGTGGGTCACAACAATTTATTTCAAGCACATTAAGATTGAGTCTAAAAAATGTCAAGTTTAGTCTATGTTCTCTCTTGTTTGCATGTCTTCTACTAGCCACCTCACATATCGGTCGGAAAGATTGACACTCGGATACGGGTTCGGCGGGATGACAGTACGTTCCCTCCAGTTATTTTGATAAGCCCTGAATCAAGCCAGATTGGTATTCGGCAATACAAAGTTTTCAGGTTGTGGTGTCTTCTGACGAACTCCGAGTTGGCGGAGAATACGGTTTGGGATGTAGAATGTCCAGCTGTCCAAACCAGCCAAGATCATTCGCTGACGCCCCATGTTGCTCACAGACATAGCCGGGATATCTGTCCCCATTATGCGCCAAGCAATTGTCTCTGCAGAAACTCGGGTAAAAACCCTAAACCAACCATGCACATCATTGGAAGGTTCCAGATAACCTCTCTGAATAAACCCCCTTGTTTCATGAATCCGCCTCCGGGGCACGGGTTCCAACAGATTCGCCTTATCACAAAGCCATGTCTGCATGAGAGTGAAAACAAGTGAGAAACCATAGAAAGCCTAAACCCGAGTGCTGAGGTAAAATGAGAACATGCGAAAAAACAGCAAAATGAGAGCTGAGTGAGAAGTCTACCTGTAGGAGCAAAGCACTTCCTTCAAAAATATTGGTCTGACCAGCACGAACCTTATCCAGGCCCATCAAAGTTTCAGCCAAAACCATTGGGGCCACGTCTTTACGCTCCTCAATTTGCATGGCCACCCCAACCAAAGATGAACTGGTCTGACCATCAGACCGGACGAACAGAAATGTTGCCAACAAACAGAGACACAGTGCGAACCCTTCGGGAGAAAATTGCTTGATAATGCGCGGAATGTTAATCACACCATCTTTGAGCATGGATTTTGCTGATCGGAAGTTCATCCCGAGCTCAGCTGACAATACATCGGCATAGTTTATCCCATGCAAAGGAATGACCGGAACCTTCAAATTAAAACCTCCAAGGTATGCATGGAACTTCTCCACAGTGGGGCACAGCTCGTGGAAGCCGAAACGGAACACGTGCACTTCTGGATCCCAAAATTGTACTGCAGCATGTAGGAGCTCGGGGCGAATGGATACATCACGGATATAGCGCAACGAAGCCATACGGTGGTCCCAAAAGTTGAGCCACCCGAGACCGTCAAGACCATCAAGCCACGTTCGAACTTGAGCCGAAAGATTCATGGTGATGTCCAAAGGTATGGGGGAAATGAAGTGTTGATTTTGGGTTACAGCAGGAAGGTGATGCTCGTGCATGAGTTTTATAAGGAAAACGGAGTTGCGAAAATCTGCAAGTCTCGTCATGCGTGCCAAGTTGGGAAATGAGAAGTTTGGGTAGCAACGCGTCACGGATACTCTTCATCAATGACCAATGATATACTGAAAATAGCAGAACAACTGATGAAAACCCAGAGCACTGTCACAAAACTCAAAATTTTGGAAGATTCATCAACTGAGCCGGACGGCTCTTGGACATAACCGGCCGGCCCTCACAGAACAGCCGACCGGCTCTCCAGCCCAGTTTCAGAGAAAAATTTCCAGTTTGAGGTCCCAAAAACTATCCCTGGACGTATTTTCACTAATGTTTCTGGACATTCAAGTTCTAATGGACATTCTAAAGTTGTGGGAACGATCGGCTTACGATTCCAAACTCATTTGGCTATCCGGGCACTCTGAAACGCTAAAAATACTGAAAAAACCGACAAACCGAGGCACCGCCACCCCATTCTCCGAGCATCACTGGTCAAAACCTTCCTCGGCAAGCACATACAGCACCTAGGCAGCATCACGAGCCAATATCCATGAAGAGTTTGAGGTCCAAAGTACAAAAAACTCGAAAAAGGCCGTTTTCGGCTTTTATGAGCATTAAGTTGCGACTAACGGCTCGAAAATCATCCCGGTCAGGTTCTTGATGATATTTTTGGATGGACGCGTTCCAAATAGTATTTGAAAGTTGTACGAGCAATCGGATTGGCATTCCGATCACAATTGAGCAAAAAGAAGCCCCGATACGGACGGATACGGAAAAACCGACCAACCGGCAAGCCAAAACTCTGTTTTCCAATTTTGGCAACTTTGACAGCCACAGCAAGCATGGGTAAACATTCAAGGGAGTCATAGAAGGTCACTTAAAGCACTTCGCAGGGTCCCCACAACCTAGAGCATCAAAATGTACAAAATGGCCGTTTTTGGAGACATGATCAAAGGCTAAACTTCGGTTTAAGGGTCCAAATCCCTCATGGCTATTCTTTTTGCAAAGTTTTTTGTTCTAACAGCTCAAGACGAGTATTTGAAACTTGCAGGCTCAATCGGATCGGGATTTCGACCTCGTTTGGGTAGGTAGATACTCCACTGTGTCGGATACGGCAAAACCGACACCCGAAACGAAATGTTGAGAACAAGAGCTCATTTTTCTGTATTTTCAACGATGTTTTTGCACAAGCAAGCCATAATAAGTGCTTAAGGACTGGGAACAATCGGATTCGCGTTTGAACTTCATTCGGTCAAGACGGCACGTCAACGGGCCCAATATGCTTGATACGGCAAGTCGGGGCAAGCTAAAACGGCTATTTTTCATCTTTTGGGCAAAAGTGGCCATGGGAAGCATGAACAATCCTCTGTGACAGTGAGTTAAGATTGTCGAATCAAATTTTTGGAATCCGAAGTAGTTGAAGTCCGAATATGGCCAAGAGGGAGCCGTCAACGGGCCGAAACGCGTTCGAGTGTCAATTTTTCCATTTCAATCATTCAAGCAAGTTACAATAACTATGTATGACTTGTTAGAAGCATTATTTGTCATGTGATATACAAGGTTCCAAGTTTTTGTGTCTCGAGTCACATTATTGATAATCATTTCAGGTTTGTGGAGTGGACTCGAGTCTCCACTTTCAAAGTTCTGTCTTGCAGTCAAAAAGTTTTTATTTCTTCCAAGGGCATATTCCACAAACTTCTCAAGATTCCTATGTTTCTTTGATCAACCATGCTTGTTAAACTCAGTTTTAAACTCGAAAGCAAGCTAGTATGGATAATTTGAAATAATAAAAAGTGCAAGAATCATATAAACGTCCGTGCATCATCCATAAAAAGTGCAGGTGCATCCATCTGAGGGCAAAACTGGCCCAACATCATCATCCCTATCTGCTCGGCTCGCAGGCCGTACTCATAAAAAGGCAAAAAGGGGCAAACAGGCGCCCAAATGAAAAACGAGCACGCAGGCTCGACCTAAAAGCCACTACGACGTCTCTTGACCACAAGGCGCTCAGGCGTACTAGAGTCGTCATCCTCATCACTACCACCATCATCATCATGCTCATCATAATCCTCGTCACTACTGCTCTCCTCCCGAGGAGCCCATCTCCGAGCGGGTACAGAACTCCCGCGTGCACTCGGCCCAGGCCTCTCAACCAGTACCCCGCCAGACAGAGGAATAAGAGGTGTGACTCGTGTCGGCTCTCCCCCGCCATGCTTCATCAAAGGCCTCCTCACCGGCCGTGAAGGAAGAGCCACGTCCTGCATAACAGAATCTTAAACATCAATAAACAAATTCAAAGCATTCAGAATTAATGAAAAGCAGCACACAAAGGATACCTGATCCGAATCACTGTCAACTGAGGCCATGCGCTCCCTCGGTCTACGGCTGCTCCCAGACGCTCCGCCGCCCGTCCCGTGGTCACCTCCAGTACCATGTCTACCAGTACGGCCTCCGCGGCCACTCTCCGCTCCTCCGGCTCTATCACCAGCTTGGCCTCTAAGGCCACCTCTACGGCTACCTCCGCGGACGCCTCTATCACCTCTTCCACCACCAGCTCCATCATCTCCGTCATCACCTTCTGGGCCAGGCACCAAACCGGGCTCAAGTCGGTAACGCGTCGGGATAACCTCACCCAGCATGAGGCGACGCACTAAAGCCTCCAGATCCGGCGTGTACTCGATTTGAAAGTGACATCAGGTAACAAGCATTATATTTGAATTGAAATTGAAAAACTAAGTATTTTCTTTCTATAAATTTCAGGTAACCTCTGTCGCCTCAAAAGTCACGGGTCCAGTAACAGCTGGGACGTCTATCACTCTCATAACTCCACCCGGTATCATTACGTCCAGCACCCTCCTAACTGCAGGCAAAGGAACAGGCTCTACAGGAGCCGGTGGAGGTGTCAAGTCCAAAGTGTACGCCAAGGAGCTCCTCACATAGCCCGGGTAGTCTGGAGAGGAGTCAAAGACTAACTCCGTGTCCAGGACGGTGAAAGTCTCCAACTCCTCCACTGTGTCCTCCTGCGTCCTCTCAACACGTACTGGAAGCGGACCCGGCACTCTGAACTCAGTCAACTCAAGGGACTGGCGTGACACTCTCTCACCCAAGTACCACCTCCAACCAAACGGAGACTCCAACAGGATCCGCCCCCGGGTAACCTCTCTGCTCCGGACCAAGTAAGGGAGATCAGCATCACCTCATGGGTTCCAACGAACCTGCAACAGTATTCAAGGATACATCAGTCTGGATTCAGAAAATTCAGTACAAGCAAGTGGAATGGTATGAAAGCACAGTTTCAAGAAATTTCACCGTAGTCCCTGTACTCTGGTCTAGGAAGACACGAAGAGCGTTCAGATCACGTCTTAGTCCGCCTTCCCTCACATGACTCCGTGTCCATTTCAGCACCCGCGGAAACACGTCCTGTGGGTCATGAGTGTTCCTTGGAGCCGGAACTCCAAACACCTCATAGGCCCACACCTGTAAGTTTTCAAAGTCAGTTATCGGATAAGCAACAGTGCAAAGGTACAACCAAAAGCAAGAAAATCAAGCAGTGTTACCTCCAAGACTCTCCAGTAACCACAGATCTTCGTGCCCCTCCCTCTGGTAACGGCTCCCAAAGAAACGTACAGTGTGCACAAAGCCGCACCACCAAAGTCAAACCTCCCCGCCTCCTCAGCTACCTCCAAGGCAGGCAACCAACCCAAGTGCACATGGTTCTGTTTGTCCGGGAACAAGGAAGAACCAAACAGGTATAACAAATAGGCCCTCGCCATCCGGGATGTCTCCTCTGGTGAGTCTGGAGTCTGGCCCATGATCCCAAATGGATACCAAACGATCCACCCGCACAGAAGGCCTGTCGCCAAACTCCCTCCCCAGGTAATGCCGCATCGCGGCACGGTCCAAGTACAGCTCAGAGTCAAAAGGAATCGGGTCTCCACCAACCCTCAAGCCAGTAGTCGCTGCAAAGTCCAAAGGGGTGATAGTCATCTCCCCGAACCTGAAGTGAAAGGTATCAATGGTGTCCCACCAATGCTCTATCAAAGCCCTCACCAAAAACCGGTCGGAGTAAGTCGGCATCAGTGTCCGTATAAAAGGTAGAAAGCCGGATCTATCCACCAAATCCCTCACCCCCTGTGGCAACCCATTGTACAGCACCAAGCAATTTGACGGTCCTCCATATCTTAGCATAAGCCGATCCACCTGTTTCAAGGACAAACAAGCAAGTTCATTCAGTGCAAAGCAGCAATATCATATCCAAAGGAAAAACACAAATGAAGATACATACCAGAGGCCTCCTCGAAATATGTGTCTGTGGGTCCCGCAGGATCTGCGAGTCTGGGTAGAAAGCCAGCAGTGGCTCGTACACCTCGCACCCGGACGGTGCAAAGAAGTGCGTCCGCGGCACGTAAGTCTCAGGAGTGAAAGGGAGCCTGTCCCTCAGAGAAGCCCTAACTGCTGCTGACACGGAAACCCTCGCCCCGCCAATCACTACACCCTCATCCCGAACCTCCTCCTGCTCTCTGCTGAGCGGAGGACTCACCAACTAACACCGCCAGGTCCGGAAACTCCTGAATGTTCCGGGCCAAAGTCTCGTCTGTAACCGCCTCCAGGGTGTCTCCAAGAGTAGTACCCCACTCACTCGAAGTGCCAGCGGGTCTGTGAAACAAAGTAGGGTCTACGGCCTCTCTCTCTCCTGCTCCCAGAGCCGAAATCAAACTCCTGAAAACTCGAGGCACTGAAGGCTCAGTAAAACCAGGTAAACCCTCATCATCACTACCCTCTTCCATCACCACATCATCGCCCCCGGGCCCTCTGATCAACACCGAACCACCAGGCGCCCGTGCCTCTCCTCTAGCCGGTGTACCTAAAACAGCACTCTGAACCTCAGGAGGGATCATAACCCCTTTACCTAAGTCTCTCCTCAAAGCCCTCGGCTCAACAGAGACGTCTATGCCTGCTACATTCATCTCAATATCGAAAAGGGGAGTACTCGTACCTGACACACCCGTGTGTACGGGGGTAGTAGTGCTCTGAACCCCAACCTCACCACCCGGGCGATCAACCTCCATAGCCGTGGCACCCTCGTCAACCACCGCGCTCTCAGGCTCTCAGATATCACCACCACTGCCCTCCGCGGGCCCACTCACAGCCAAACCCTCATGGACCAGTCTGAACAACCTCTGGCATCTGTAGAGGGGTCTCCCCACTGAGCTCGGCCGCTCGGTCCACACCCCCAACCGCTTGGCGTATGTCCTCACCACCATGCTCAGCCGCACGGGCTTCTAGTTGAACCGCACGGTCCTCGGTATGTACGAGATTCTCCATGGCCGAATTAATTTCACTTGTTCGTGGTGGAACCGAGTCACTCACGGCCTGAACCTGCCGCGCCGCCCCTTTTTCATGAGCCGGAGATGACACATCCTCACTGGAGGAAGACGATTAGCGCTCACCATCGCCGGAATCCATGGCTGTCGGTTTGAGGTTATTTTTTGGTAAGAAGTAGAAGATATCAGAACCGACTACCTCTTTTTGATAAACTGTCGAAGGGATTTCAAAACGAGAATGAAATCGGAGAAACGGCGATTTTTAAACCGACCCCAGAATAAAATGTCAAGACCGTCCGGCTCATCCAAAATGGCCGTCCGGTTCTTTTACCCTTTACAACCGTCCGGCGCATCTGAGATAGCCGTCCGGTCTTCTATTTTCAAGCCGGTTGGCCCTCTTTCGATCGGAGCAATTACATTGTAAGTCCCCCACTTTCCTTTTTATTGTTTCAGTAAAATTAAGATCAGTTCTTTCTACTTTTTGTATTATTTTCAAAATCCTCAAATGATATTATTTTCATAAAATCCTCAATGGTGATATTTCCATAAAATCCTCAATGGTATCATTTTCTTAAAATCCTCAATGGTGATATTTTCGTAAGAATTCTCAAATAATATTATTTCCATAAAATCAAGGGTACTATTTTATTTTCTTCCCTCCTCGTTGAAAAATGAGGAATCTATTTTCACAAGCACCCTCAGCGGCATTTCTGATTTTAAAATCCGTCAGGTAATTATTTGATTTTTCCAAAAATCATCGTTTGTTTTTCTCTCATTGAAAAATGAGGAATCTATTTTCACAAGCGCCCTCAGCGGCATTTCTGATTTTAAAATCCGTCAGGTAATTATTTGATTTTTCCAAAAATCATCGTTTGTTTTTCCCTCATTGAAAAATGAGGAATCTATTTTCACAAGAGCCCTCGGCGGCATTTCTGATTTTAAAAATCCGTCAGGTAATTATTTGATTTTTCAAAAAAAATCATCGTTTGTTTTTCTCTCATTGAAAAATGAGAAATCTATTTTCACAAGCGCCCTCGCCAGCATTTCTGATTTTAAAAATCCGTCAGGTAATTATTTGATTTTTCCAAAAAATCATCGTTTGTTTTTCCCTCATTGAAAAATGAGGAATCTATTTTCCCAGCGCCCTCGGCGGCATTTCTGATTTTAAAATCCGTCAGGTAATTATTTGATTTTTAGCCCCAATGAACTACGTTTGGTTTGATCCCTACAAATGGGGTACGTAGGAAGCCTTGGCGATCGACCACGTTTTATTAATTTTTATTCTCGTATGTTAGGGCAACCGAAATCGGGATGTCTCTTTTTCTTCGACGCAACTTGCATCACAGAATGATGACCAAGTCACGTCAAAGAGGGGCAACTGTAGACACCCCAATTTTTGGCCCTGCATCTCCCCAATGATGAATAAAGAAAATATGGTAGAATACCTTGAAATGATCGGTCGCGCCTTTAAAAATCATTTGAATTTTCAGAAATAAAAGGTAAAGGACCGGACGGCTTTTGACCAGTGACCGGGCGGCTTTACTTCCTTTCAACGACCGAACAGCTTTGACGTCAGGACCAGACGGCTCTCTTTGAGAACCGGCCGGCCCTGTCTGTTATCTGTCTTGTCGGAAAATCTGGGTTCAGAGATTTTTTACAAAGAATATATCCCCGCGTCAAGGAATATCATGATGACAAAAAAATATTTCGCGTGATCCGGTGGATAATCCGAGCGGCTATAAAATCAAAACTCACTCTCTCATTTTGACAATCGGGCTTTATGCGACCAGAGAGTGAAGAAGAAAAAATACGATCGTGCAAAATCCTCCTACTCAACTCCAATCCTCAAAACCACCGATAATCAAACTCAAAACCAATTTCCTTTGGCATCTGAAATAGACTCAAATCAAGGTATAAGAATCGTATTTTTTTGGGCCGGGTTCACTAACCGTGCTCTTTTGAGGGGTTTCTTCCCGAACTCCGAATAACTCCCGTAGTTATTTTCGGGTCCGAGAAAACTTATTTACAGTAAAAATCCTCCCGAAGTAT
>JAXBDA010010322.1:0-10742 GCA_036023075.1 Gaultheria prostrata
CAAACCCCCGAATCCGAAAAATCTTTGGTGCCGCAAGATCAAAAAGAATATTTTCATTGGGCATACGAGTCATATTTTAAATCGGTTTCTCGGATTCGGACCTCAAATCTGGGTGGCGACTCTAAAAAGAAATCTGAATCAAATAGTATCGGTGCATTCAGAAAGTGCACCGTCAACAACTTGCTTTCAAGCTTTGAGCTTTCTGTTTTGCATTCAACTTTTTCTGATAAAGTTGAAATTCCTGGCAGGTGAGGTGGCATGTCTGGGATGATGTCCCGGACGAGTACTTGCAGTGGAGCAGAGAGGTGACACGGGGACGAGTACTGCTGGAGTCCCCGTACGGTTGGCAGTGGTACCTGGGAGAGAGGGTGCCTCGTCAGTCCCTTAGGTTGGAGCACTTTAGGATACCAGGGCGTATCCCCCCTTGCGTACAGCGGATTGACGAGTACACGCGGGCAGAGATAGAGAGGTATACTATGCTGGACACCGAGCTTCCTTTCAACAATTCCTTGGACTGGGAGGCCTTTCTGACAGAGGACCTGGCTAGCTTCTTGCACGTGGAGACGCTTGTAGCAGCCACAGAGACTGCCTTGCCAGTGTTGAGGAGAGAGATAGAGGTACAGACAGTTGGAGGGATGATGGGAGTGGTGGATATCCCTTCGGTTGCACTTCTGTTCAGGTAACCTGTAAAAGAAAGAAAATACAATTCAGTTTGCATTCTCTTTAAAGCATTATTTGCAGATCCCTGCTGGCTGGAAGTCAGAGTCCTATCAGCTGATCCTGGATCTCGAGGCTTTAGTGCGCCGACTGATGAAAGGCGATGTTCCTGCAGTCCGCCCCCGTCTGACAGAGAGCGAGGCGTACTAGAGGTGGCCTTGTAGCTCCTCCGTCTGACAGAGAGCTTCAAGGCCGCCAGTCTTTAGCTGAGAGACCGGGAGGGAGTGTACCTGGAGGTCCAGCTCCGCCGTCACGGTGGACATTCAGGCAGGGAGAGACAGACAGTAGTGAGGACGAGGACACGGGTCCAGCTGAGTCCAAGGAGTTCCGACCACGGGTCCAGAAGCGGGCCCGTTCTTGAGTAAGTAGGTCAGGCCTGCGTGCCTGCTTTTTGACTTGGGCGCCTGTTTGCCCGTTTTTATTTTTCATTTTCATGGATGCCGCCTGTGTGCCGTGGTAATATTGATGATGATGTTGGGCCTATTTTGCCCCTGGATATATGCACGTTTTTATGATATGGATGGATGTTTGCACATGTTTTTATAGAAATTCGCATTTTCATTATGTAAAGTGACTTACATTAACAAAGACTTGAATCTAAAAACCAAATCTAGCACTGAGAGTGCGTGAGACACTGTGGGGAAATGTATGTATGGGAATTTTGAGACTGTGAGAGACATGTGAGTCGACTCGATAGATTTTGACATTTCTGGCTTTTTGCGGGAAACTGGGAAAGAATGAAAGGAATTTTAGAGTGTAGAACGCCCCGAAGCTTGATAATTTGGCCCAGTTGATCACGTACACCCCAGAAGTATGCCACAATGCTTGCAAGCCTACAAATTTTGAGCAAATCTTGAAAAGTTGCGATTTGGTGTGCCGAAACTTGGTTTTTGGCGGGCCCAGGCCTTCCAAATGAACAGAAACTTGATGAATCCATGAAATATGCTTTGACATATCCCTCTTGAGCTTGAAAATGTAGGATACGTCCTTGCTCGCAATGAATACCTCGAGAACTTGTAGAAAAAGTTGCAAAATTTCGCCCGAATCTCTGTATCCGGGGTTTTCGACGTGTCCGTCTATCGAGACGTTCTTGAAAATGCCAAATAATTCCTCCACCAAGTCTTGGATACTTATTTGGAGTTGTATGTGCAAGAAAAGTGGTCAAAAGTAGCATGGAAGAGGTCCAGGAGGGCCAAAGTTGGAAGTTTTGGCCAAGAATAGCCACTGGCACCGTGCGGTGTTGAAATAGATGCCGCACGGTGCCCTTATGCAAGCCGTGCGGTGCTGATGCCCAGTTGGGCCACTTCTGACACTGTTTGCTTGCAGACTGACTTGTGTTTTGACTTCCCCATGCATGTTTGCACGTCCAAAGCCTTGAAGGGCTGAATTCAATCTATTTTGAGAAAACTCACAAATTTTGCTTGACCATCGCGCTTCCCGATGCGGAACGCTTCCCGAGGCGCGTGTTTTCCGAGATTTTTTAACTTTTCTCGCTAGAATGGCTATAAGTAGCCTTGCTTCCATGGTATTTTCACCTCGAAAATCATTCCCCATACCTCTTTCCACATTCTCTCAATGGCTGTTGTAGAGGGTAGGATTCTGGAATCCGTATGGTGCCTCTAAACCTGCAAGACAGAGAGCCGTTAGAGCACCTTTGCCCTTCGTGGCAAAGGCCCTCCGATGCTTAAGTTAGTAAGAGGATACTAAGTAAGCAAAGAACAGTGCGTATGAATAGGTTTCACAGCGTACCTTTTCTCGTGGGCATAATGCTTGTATTAATAGGCATTGGCTAGCTTGTTGATCAAGGGTCCTCGTTGCCCTAGTTTCGTTATCACGTTAGGAAACTTTTCCTAATAGGACTGAATCCCATATGGTTGTGTAATATGACTCGCAATAGGATTCTACATTCCTTATCCGATATGAAATGCTCACATCATTCCCTAATTTCACGGGATACACCTCCTATCACGTAAGAGAGTATTCTAGACTGTTCCAAAAGGCTTTTCCGTTTTGTTAGCCTAATAGTGGTGTAACCGTGCTGTCACGTAGCTCGGCTATACCATCGCTGGCCTGTAGATCCTAGGACCGATCTATTCGTAGCTCGGTTCTGACTTTGCACCTTCTCGTGGTGCCATGGTTGACTATGTACTGCGCGCCTGGCCCTACTCGTGGCCTCTTTAGCTCGGTTCCCCTGTAGGGTACATCCGTGTTGCTGTGCCGAGCTAGGGCACTCGAAAGGGAGTACGGGTTTTACCCTCTCCAGCTGTCAGTATCTCAGCTTTGGTCCGCCTTTGGCTTGACGAACTCGATGGCTTGGGCTGGCTGAACTTTCGTGACCATAGGTTGGCGTCAATGCGCTACATTCGGGATGTAACCATACGTCCTGAGTTGCTCCATGTTGCTGTCCGCTTCTGGGATCCAGAAGTGCATGTGTTCCGTTTCGGCTTGCAAGAGCTATGCCCCACGGTGGAAGAGTTCCATGCATACCTTGGAGGCTTCGACTTGGAGATACCTGTCATCCCTCTTCAGGGAGTGAGCTATGTGGATGTGCTGTCCTCAAAACTGGGTTTGAGCAAAAATGCGGTAAAGTCCATGACCCAGGGAGGTGTGCTGAAGTCCCGCGTTTGATCAACCAGTTCCGTCCAGAAGGCTTTGCTTTGTGTCTTGTAATTCTGGCGGCATTCTTGTTTGTCCATTCAGATCATCAGGCAAGTGCAGTATTGGTGGGAGTGGCCAGGCAGATTGAGGAGCGCAAGGATGTAGCTCCAATGGTTTTGGCTGAAACTTTGATGGGCTTGGATGGAGTCCATGCTGGGCGGACCAATGTTTTTGAAGGAAGTGCTTTGCTCCTACATGTAGGTTCCTCACTCAGCTTTCCTTTTTCTGGTTTTGCACTCGTTCTCATTTTACCTCAACGCTCGAGTTTAGGCTTTCTATGGTTTCTTACTTGTCTTTTCTCTCATGCAGATTTGGCTGTGTGACAAGGCTGCTCTTCTGGAGGCAGTGCCGCGAAACAGGGTGCATGAAACACAGGATTTTGTTCAGAGGGATTACCGGGAATTCCACATGAGTGTCCCGGGTTGGGTTCAGGTGCTTTCTCTGCTGAAAGAGGATACCATTTCTTGGCGCTTGAACTGTCTGACCCGTCCCACCATGACAATGAGCAACATGGGACGTCATCGAGTAGTGCTAGCAGGTCTAACCTGTTGGACCTTTTATATTCCGTACCGCATTCTCCGACAGCTCGGCGTTAGTCAGGTGATACCGCCTGCGTATCCTGAAGGTTTTGTCTCGCCCAACTTCAACCATGCAGCACTCCAGGCCTATCAGCGTACTTGGAGAGAGCGCATTGCGGTTCCCAGGGATCAGTATTCAAGCATTGTGCTTCCAGGGCGTTACAAGAGATGGTTAACACAAGAAATTGCAGCAAGAGAGAATGGGAATCAAATGTGACTTTTGCTTTAGCCTTAATGTACCCGAAATAAATTGCTGACCTATGACATGTTTTCATGTGGGTTGAAGCTTTGCTTTTGTTGTGTTTGAAAGATTCATGCTTAGCCATGTAATCGAAGAAATTAGTTTGAATAAAAGTGAATTATGAAAATCTTCTGCCTTGATTCTCATTGATTGTGATTGTAAGCGCAAGTGACGGTTGTGAATCAACTCAAGAGATGTTTCAAAAGATTGTGACCGATCCTCAATGTGAGGATGCCTACGTATCCTTAAAAAAAAAGGAATCAGGTCATGCCGTAGTTCATGCCTAAAAATGTTGGTTAGGGTTCACTCGAGTATTTTCCCTCTCCTTTTGTGCTCTAACTTTTGCCTAGCACCGCCCCTTCGGGTTTTCGGTCTAGCGAGCTTTCAATTGATTTTGTCTTGAATTTTGCCTAAGCCGCCCGATGTGGGTTTTCGACCTAGCAGACTTGCTCTTAATTTTGCCCGACACTGCCCGCACTTGCGGTTTTCAGTCCAGCGAGCTTCTCTCAGGGGTAGTATCTCTTGAGTTGATCCATGTTGACCAATGTAGAGAACTCGATACCGTCAAGATCGATGAGCTGAGTTGCGCTTCCAGACAGAATTTTCTTGATGATGTATGGTCCTGCCCATTTCGGCCGGAATTTCCCACGTGGATCGAAAACTGGAGCCTGGATCTCCTTCAGAACCATGTCTCCTTCTTGCAAATTCCTGGATTTGACATTCTTGTTGAAAACGCGTGCGATTCGGCGCTGATACCCCTGAATGTGATACAAGGCTTTGAGCCTCCTTTCGTCGAACAGCATGAGTTCTTCGAACCTTGTGCTTTGCCAATCAGCTTCTTCAATGTCTGATTCTATCATGACCCGTAGAGATGGTACTTCAAGCTCGATAGGGAGAACGGTTTCCATACCGTAAACCAAAGAATAGGGTGTTGCCCCTGTCGGAGTACGGATAGATGTCCGGTATCCCCAAAGTGCTAACGGCAGCTGCTCGTGCCAGTTCTTTGCAGACTGAATTGTTCTTTCCAGTATTGACTTGATGGTTTTGTTGGCAGCTTCCACAGCTCCGTTGGTTTGTGGCCGGTAGACGGTCGACTTGTGGGCCTGAATCCCAAAATCTTCGAGAACTTCCGCAGCCCTTCCCTTGAAGTGAACACCATTGTCAGACACGAATGGGTGAGGCACGCCATACTGGTAGATGATGTTCTGCTTGATGAAGTGAGCGACCTGAACCGCTGTAAGAGTGGTGTACGAGGCAGCCTCAACCCATTTGGTGATGTAGTCGATGGCGACTAGAATGAATTTGTTCCCGTTTGAAGCAGCCGGGGTGATTCTACCGATGACGTCGATGCCCCAGGTTGAGAAAGGCCAGGGTGAAGTCATGGAATGCAGCTCTGATGGCGGTATGTGCATGAGATTGGCATGAATCTGGCACTTGTGACACCTCCGTACATATTCGATGCACTCAGTTTCCATCGTAGACTAGTAGTACCCTTGTCGCAAGACTTTCTTGGCAAGCATTGCCCCGTTCATGTGAGGGCCACAGACTCCATTATGGATTTCTTCCATGATTCTGGTTGCTTCTTCGCCGTTTACACAGAGCTTATGCATTCCGCAGTGGGATCTTCGGTACAGCCTGCCCCCGCAGATAATGTAGTGAGATGCTAGCTTTCGGAGAGCTATCTGGTCCTTCTTGTCAGTTTCAGCCGGGTATTCGCTCTTTTCAACGAAGTTCCAGATATCGTGGTACCAAAGAAGACCATCGTCAGGCTCATCAATAGCCATGACGTGTTCGTAAACGGGCTTGTCCCTTTGCTCAATCATGATTGGTCGGAGTTTGACTCCGTTGGGTATCTCTACCATGGAGGCTAATGTTGCCAAGGCATCAGCAAAGCGGTTGTTCAATCGAGGCACATGTGTGAAAGTGACTACCTGAAATCGTGGAATCAGATCGTCAAGATCCTTATGGTAAGGCTTCAACTTGTCTTCCTTGACTTTTCAGTCGCCGTTTGCTTGTGAAACTACCAGGTTAGAATCTCCGATCACTTCCAACCTTTTGACACCGATTTCGAGGGCAGCTTCCATCCCTACGATGCAGGCCTCGTATTCTGACTGATTGTTGGTGACCTCGTATTCTGGGGAAATGAGCAGAACTCCGATCCCGAATCCTTTCTGGTTGGCAGCCCCGTCAAAATATAACAACCATACATCATTGGTTGTTGTCATAACATTTTCATCGGGGAATTCAAACTCCACGTCTTCTGGACCTTCTACCGGATGATCGGCCAGAAATTCAGCGACAACCCTTCCTTTTACAGACTTTCGGGTCACGTACTTGATGTCAAATTCAGCTAGTAAGAGCAACCAGCGTGCCAACTTACCAGTAAGAGCCGGCTTCTCAAACAGGTATTTGAGAGGGTCCATTCGAGAAATCAGCCTCACTGAGTAGGCCAGCATGTAGTGTCTTAGCTTCTTGGAAGCCCAAATCAAAGCCCAGCAAACTTTTTCCAGAGGAGTGTACCGTTCTTCGCACCCTAACATCTTCTTGCTGATGTAGTAAACTGCTTTCTCGCTTCCGCCTTCGCCTTCTTGTGCGAGCATGCATCCCATGGCTGATGTGGTAACAGATAAGTACATGATGAGAGGTTGCCCCGGTGTTGGTGGCATTAATACCGGAGGGTTCTGAAGATAACTTTTTATGGCTTCAAAAGCTTGCTGGCATTTGTCGTCCCATTTGAATGGCATGCCTTTCTTGAGTAGTTGAAACATCGGCTCGCAAGTTGAGGTCAACTTGGCGATGAATCTGCTGATGAACTGAATTTTCCCGAGAAAACTCCGCACCTCCTTTTCTGTCCGGGGTGGTTCCATTTCGAGAATAGCCTTAATCTTGGAAGGATCTATCTCAATGCCCCGTGTGGTGATCATGAATCCCAACATCTTTCCTACGTAACTCCAAATGTACACTTCTCAGGATTGAGATGCAACCGGTACTTTTGAATCCTTTCAAAGAATTTTCTGAGCGCTGGTAAGTGCCCTTCTCTTTCTTTGGCCTTGACAATCATGTCATCGACGTAGACCTCAACTTCTTTGTGAATAATATCATGTAGTAACGTCGTGGCTGCCCTCTGATAGGTTGACCCGGCGTTTTTCAATCCGAAGGGCATGACCCTGTAACAATAAGTGCCCCACTCTGTGGTGAAAGTAGTCTTCTCGCGGTCTTCGGGAGCCATGAGAATCTGGTTGTATCCGGAGAAACCATCCATGAAAGAAAGGAGTGCGTGTCCAGCAGTGTTGTCCACAAGTATGTCTATGTGGGGCAACGGGAAATCGTCCTTAGGACTAGCCTTGTTCAGATCCCTGAAGTCTACATAGACCCGAATTTTTCCGTTCTTCTTGGGAACCGGAACAATGTTTGCAACCCACTGAGGGTATTCTGTTACCATTAGGAACCCGACGTCTATCTGCCTCTGAATTTCCTTCTTGATTTCTAGCACCCAATCTGGCCTCATTTTTCTCAGCTTCTGCTTGACAGGCTTTGCATCTGGATAACGAGGGATTCGATGCTCCACAATTTCGGGGTCGATACCAGGCATATCGGCGTGTGAGCATGCAAAAACGTCCTCAAATTCTTTCAGGAGATCCGAGTGGGCTTTGAACTTTTCAGGAGACAGTCCGGAACCAATTTGAACCATTCGCGGATTGTTTTCATTTTTCAAGTTTATAGAAACAATTTCTTCTTTTAGAGGCTGAGCATGTCTTTCGTCTTCCCTTTTGATTAGAGATCGAAGTTCTTCAGGAATTTCTTCCTCAAATTCGATCCCCTCATCGTCGGGGTTAACACAATTTATTTCGGACACATCAAGATAAGCAAAGTCTATTTCATTGATAGCAAATGCGGGGGCCCCAGGGGCGTGATACATGAGAGTGGACTCAAACTGGAAAGAAAAGTGGTGACACGGGGGAATGACAAATACATGTTCGGGTGCAGACTCTGTCTCGGAGTCAGTGCTAAACTCAGTGCTAGACTCAAATTAAGTGCTAATGTAAGTGATTCTAGGTACAAAAGTGCAATTTTTATAAACACCATTGGCATCCACAATGAGTGTGGTGACATCTCCAAGGGCATTCTGGCTCAGCATCATCAGCTTTACCTCCTCGGCAAGCTCTAAATCAGGCTTTAAGTCAAACAGCAACGCAGCAGGCTCGCCTTCTCCTGTACCTATCAGGCTTTCCTCCCTGAATAGCGTTTGAAGATTCCCTGATTCAAGAGTTTCGATCCAGTCAACTTGGAGTGCTTTAACCAATTCTTCCCTCTTCTCGGCTTCATCGTCACTGTCCCAAGTGTCGTTTGCAAAGATTTCGAAGCCTAGCAGCTTGGTTTTTGTTTCCATATCCCAGAACGGCTCTGGTTCTCCTTGGTAGATAGCTTCTGAAGCTTTCACAAATTGAATGGGCTTCTTCTTGGTACCCGTCTGCACCTTCTTTCCCTTCTTTGATTTATTGTTAGCTGACTCATTACCGAGACCGAAGCGGTGGTTATTCATCAAAAACTTGGGGAATTCAGCCATCCCCTGGTTGTTTAGACCTAACCCCAAGCCGAATAGGTACTCCATTTTTCTCATCATCTCTAGAGCAGTAGAGCTCATCGAGAAGTCTTCATCCATTTTGACGGTAAGAACCGATCCAGAAGTGTCGAAGGAAAAACCACCGAGGGTGACGTCTTCCTCTCCATGAGCGATCTCCAGCAATGGTGCGTTGTCGGGGATATGGGGACGGACCCCTGAATCTCCATGAATAGTTAAAGTTCCCGTAGCTAGTCCGAGTTGGACTTTTTGGTGTAGAGAAGAAGGTACTGCCATGATATCTGATCGATGGAGCCAAGGCCTGCCCAGCAGCAAGTTAAAAGATGAAGGGATGTCGAGCACATGGAACTTGATGTCTGTTTTGAAGTTTTCAATGATTACTTCAATCTGGATGATTCCAGTCACATCTCTGCGTGTGTTGTCATATGCGCGCACTCCAAGGCTGGATGGCTGAAAGTCTTTGTTCTTGAAACCGAGACAATAGGCTGTCCCCAGGGGACACACATTCAGTGCGGATCCGTTGTCGAGTAGGACGACTGAGACCCATTTTCCCATGCATTTCAGGGTGATGTGTAGGGGTTTGTTGTGACCGGCTCCCTCTGTGGGTAAATCCTTTTCAGTGAAGGTGACGACGTGCTTGGCACTAGTAGGGGTAAGCAGGGCTACCATGATTTCTGGAGGGATATCAGGTGGTACCTCCATGTTGGACAGAGTTTTGATCAGTTTCTCACGATGTTCCCTAGATGAAGAGAGTAATCCCCAGATTGAGACTGATGCTGGAGTTCTTTCAAGCTGCCTTTGGACTAGTTCTTCCGCAGTTGCTCGGTTCCTTTGAGGTGGCTGAGTAGTGACTTCGGGTTCAACCGAAGTCGAATTTTCTTGAACGGGTTCGTCTCAAATGAATTCCTCTGGTCGAATTCTGTGTGGAATGTTTTCCTGAAGATTGGCCGGTTGGTAGATTCGACCACTTCTTGTCACCCTGTTGACGGTGTCTTCCCAAAGTTGCTGGTTTTCGCCCTAGAAATCTGCAAATCCTTCGCCGATTTTGCGCTTACCAGCCCGAATGGCTTCCATTTTTTGTTCATGAGTGTGATCTTCAGACCATAAGTCAATCAAACTGTTTGGAGTTTTCTGACTGTTGATCTTAACTGTTTCCAGTTTTGCTTGCAGGTCTGCTACCTCTGAATCTTGCCAGAAAGATTGATCGAGCATGGACTTATTGACTGTCCACACTTCATTGCTGCCGACTTGGATGTCAACAACCTCGTCTTCGTTCCATGTGTTTGTCTGCGAGCCAGTGCTCAGAACTAATATGTGGGAGTTATGCAAAAAGGGGGCGGATGGCCGCGGTAGAGACTCACCGATGATGTATGCTTGGGGGAGCCAATCTTGATCACTGAAGACGGTCTCGATGGCTTGAGGAAGTTGAGACAGTGAGGAGCTGTTTGAGAGGTCGTGCCGGACTTCCTCGCTTCTAGAGCTGAGATGATTTTCAGATTCCCCAAACAAGGTTGGGAGTGAAACTGTATCCAAAGGGTTAGCACAGGTTGCTGCATCCTCGACTTGACTGATACCGAAGCTTTCCGGTATGTGAACAGATGGCTTGTTATGAAATTCTGAGACAATGTACTGGCTCGGGTCCCAAGAAACTAGCAAAGAACCGAACAATGCTTGCTGGGAATCCTCTCATTCCTGGTCGCTCATGGCCCATTCTCCTTGTTCCGCGAGGTCACCCCATTTGAGTTTGGGTTGCTGTTCAAAATTTCCAATGGCATGGACCTCCAGATTTTCCGGTATTGTGACAAAGGGTCTTGATTTTGTGACTGGCACGATGTACAAGCTGGGATTGAACCGGTGAAGGTCTGGGCCTTTTAGAGTGGAGCTGAAGGATATCTGGTTGATTTGGATATTCTGTTTGTGGTCAGGCAAGGGATTGGAAATAGTATTGGGCTTTTGCTTGGGAATT
>JAXBDA010010323.1:0-10738 GCA_036023075.1 Gaultheria prostrata
CCCCCCTCTCTCTCTCTCCCTCTCCATTTTGTTTCCTTTTCAGGTGCGGCCAGATTTGATTTCGGTGGTGGCGAGTGGTGGCTGCGGCAGTTCGTAGCGGCATGGGCCTTCACTTGCTTTGGTTGGTGGTCCGTCGGTGGTGTGTTACTCCTTAACCGTCTATATCTTCCCTCCCCCTGCTGTCTTTCCGGTGCCGTTCCATCGGTGCTCTTTGGATTGCCACCGCCGATGTGAAATTTTAATGTACTCGCAAGCGCATGAATTGGATTGAAGTATAGTTATGCAAGTGCGAGGTCGAATCCACAGGGACTTGTGAATTTTTTTATAGGAAAACTAAATAATCCAAAGTTGATTTAACCCTAACCTAGTTCCCAAAAGTGTAATTGATTTGGAAGATAAAAATTAAATAAATTAATGATAAAAATAAATAAACTAGCACGCAAAAATAGAGGAGATTAACGCTTGAGAAAAGTAACTAGAGTTTCAGAATCCACACCCATAAACATATCAATTAATCTTATGCAATGATTTTTCCTATGATTCTACACAATGATTTTTAGAAGCTAATCTTAACCACCGTGGATAATATTATGATAAACACCTTTTCATTTAACAAAAATATGTTCTCCCTCTGCTTCAACGTTTAAGCCAAACACTACAAGAAAAAATACCGATGGCGACGAATCAGTTTCGTCTCTAAAACATCAAATTTCCTCGCCAAATGAATTAGCGAGGAAACATTTCCTCGCCAGTGTTCCTCGACAAAAGGTCGTCGCAGAAGAAATCTTAGCGAGGTCGCCTATTTTGCCAATTGGCGAGGAAATTTTTCCTCGCCTATTCTGCCCAATTGGCGACGAAATGCTATTTTCCTTGCCTATTCTGCACATTTGGCGAGGAAAATCATTCCTCGCCTATGTGGAACAATTGATGAGGAAAAATCATTTTTCTTGTCTATTTTGTCGCTATTGTAGCGCATTACAAAAAATAAACCCTGCCCTCTTTCTTCTTTGCTCATACTGGAGTTCGAACCTGTGACCTTTCACACAGCGCGCCCAGTACCTATCCACCACACCAACCTTGCAATTCATTTCATGTTTGGACTGTTTAATATATTTAATAGTTTTTGTATGTTTTTTACCGCGCATATTAGTTTCTTAAAACTTGTTTCTTAAATATTTTATTGTTACGCAACCCTTCCACCACACCAACTTCCTTTTCAATGCCAAATTCTACAACTTTTAGCATATAAACTTTTTTTTTTACTTTTTTTCACCTTTCTATTTTTTTTAATTCTTCTTGTCTAATTGTAGTCCCTTTGTAGTGTTTATTTAAACTTGTTTCTTAAATCTTTTATTGTTATTTGCTTTTACGCAACCCTTCCACCACACCAACTTCTTTTTCGATGCAAAGTTCTACAACTTTTAATGTATAAACTTTTTTTTTACTTCTTTTCACCTCTCTATTTTTTTTTAAAAAATCTTTCTGCCTAATTTTAGGTCCCTTTGTAGTGTTTCTTTAAACTTGTTGCTTAAATCTGTTGTTGTTATTTCCTTTTATTGAAGTTTTTACTTTCTAGCCCGAGCTCGAACCTGCGACCTTGCCTTTGCAAGTCCCACCACCTATCCATCATGCCACTCTCCGATTCAAGCAAAATATCAATTTTTTTCCATTATTTTGTTTCTCTCAACTTTTAAGATCTTTGTGCATGAACTCTCAGATTCCAAAATGCAAATCTTTCAACTGCAAACTCGGGATCCATGTCCGGTCATTTATTTTCAGTTCATATTGTTGTTACGATTTCTTTAAAGTATTTTAATTTATTCAAATAACCTTTATGGAAATATTAATTTCTTCAAGAATTCTTTGATTTTGTAAATTTCGTTCACTATAAAAAAAAATAGAAACAACTTGTGAATTTAAAAAGTACATCGTTTGAGGAGAACTAGAGAGAAAAATAGTTTCATTTTTATCATTACTAGAAAATGTGAAAAAATATTTTGCTAATAATGTCTTATAATATTAGTGAGCTACTAAAATTGTTAATTATATCTTACCATTGAGATAATACAGTGCACTTCAGGTCAGGGCTCCCAGAATTTTGGCAAAATCCGGACTTCTAATTGTGGGCGTTGGATTAGATCCAACGGCTGGGGGAATAAGGCACAACTCGCGGGTCTAAATGCGGGTTAAATGAGACCAGGGTCAAATATCCGGTTATAGACGGGTCAAAACAAAACCCAGCTCTCCTCATTTCACACTTCGCAAACAGAGAAAACGAACAAGACGAAGAGAGAGAGAGAGAGAGAGAGAGAGAGAGAGAGAGAGAATCGCGAACGAAGAAGACGAAGACGATCGATGGTTGAACTTAACAATATCATCAACAAAACCGATGTGAAATGTTGAGTAACATACATTAATGGAAATAATAAGCTTCCACAGTCTAAGTCAAAACCCAAATCGCAAATTTTGAAGCTCTGGTTTAACAATACACAATAAAGTAAAATCTAAACGGTAATCTACTTTGCTAGCAACAAATCACTTCTTCTCGCCACCTCCAGCAGATCTGGAAAAAAAGAAAAAGAAAAATGCCCAAAAACAACTAGTAAGAGATGGTGCAGTAGGAAAATTGAGGGGTAAAACACTAAAACCACGAAATAAACATATTCAGAAAGACATGAAAATGGGTAAACATTTGATGAGGCTTCTCACGAAATGGACTCTTTTACTTGTTTTATGTACAAAGATGAGAAAACAAATTGAATCTACTGGTGGAGTAAGATGGTGGAGGTCCAAACAAACACCAGGTCCAAATCGAAATCCCTAACCCTAGTTTCTTGCGAAGAGAGAGAGAGAGAGAGAGAGAGAGAGAGAGAGAGAGACTTGTTGGTGGAGTAAATCGTCGTCGATGTGGTTCGGCGGTTCAATCAGAAGCTGGGGAGATGGAGTTCAACCGTCGTTTGCTTCGATTTGACCAATTTATAACCGGATGAAGATGATGAAGATGAAGATCGATGGATCGCCGCCGTTCGTCGTTTCTCTTTTCTCTTCTCCTTTTTTCCCTTTCTCTCTCTTCTCTCTTTGTGTATGCGTGAAAAGTGAGGGGGTCTTGACCCGCGAGCCTAAAGTGTGTCTAATCCCTGACCCATGAACCCTTTTAACCCGTTTTAGACCCGCGAGATCCCCATAGTTGAGATTAAATTGTGGCCGTTGGATCAAAGGTCCGGATTTTACAAATGTCCGGACGTCCGGACCTGAAGCCTACTGGAGATAATACAACACATCTATATCAAAAACTAAATAGTCCAAGAAAATGTGAGGAAATATTTCGTCACCTAATATTAACATTTGGCGATGAAACAAAATTCCTCGCCTATTCTGAACAATTGGCGAGGAAACTAGAATTTCCTCTCCAAATCTTAGGTTTTTGACGAGGAAATATAATTTTGTCGTCAATCTTAGCTTTTTGGCGAGGAAAAATAAGTTCGTCACCAAATGGGTACCCTTTAGTGAGGAAACATTCATTTCCTCGCCAAATCTTAGCTTTTTGACGAGGAAATATAATTTTGTCGCCAATCTTAGCTTTTTGGCGAGGAAAGATAATTTCGTCGCCATTTTTTGTTGTTTGGCGAGGAAATTCAAATTTCGTCGCCAAATGGCAGCCTTTTAGCGAGGAAATGAACATTTCCTCGCCAAATCTTAGTTTTTGGGCGATGAAAGATAATTTCGTCGATATAGTATACTTTTTGCCGACGAAATTGATTTACTTGCCATAAAGACCCATTTGGCGAGGAAATTTGAATTTCCTCACCAGCTTTCGTCGCCATAGTTACTTTTTCTTGTAGTGAAAATCATTCAATGTACCCGTAAGAACAAGTCACAATGAATACCCCGTACTTAAATATTAGCTCTTAATAAACCAAGCAATTCGATTAATATGATGACCTCAAATCATGGAAAAAACCCATTCATAACGATTGAATCCATACCCAAAATTCATACATATTAGTTAATGAGTTGAGAACGATAAACAATTAACGCAAGTAGGAAAAATCCCATGCATAAAATCAATTAATAATAATCACGAGGTTTCATCCCCAACCCTAGTTTTAATGTTTAGCCTAGCATATGTAAAAATAAAACCTCACAAAAAACATCCTTTGTCCATCTTGTTCTTCAAGCCGTGGACCTTCGGAATAATGCTGCTGCCGTCCTCTCCCTTTTGTTCCCTTGCCTTGTGTGGTGTATCTCCCCTTTTATAGCTGCTGTATGGAGTGTCCTCTAAGCTTTACTTGAATGCACGGAAAATCCTTTTTGTCTTCTAAAGGAAAGAATCTCCTTTGTGTTTTTATTTTTCCCATAAAATGCTGCCGCTGCTTCGTGATGGTGCATGTGCGTGGTCCACCTAAATACCCCCCAAGATGGCGTCCAAAAAGTTCCTTTAATTGAGACTTTGTTTCCTTGGCCAATTAGAAAGTGTTTCATTAGGCAAGTCTTATAAATCTTATTGGGTGATTGAGAATTTAGATATTTCCTTGCCGAGCTCCATTACTCCATTCAGTAATTTTGTTTTCCTTAGCAGCCTTGATTCGAAATCTCAATGACACTCAATTTGCTCGTGAATATCCTCTCCGAGATTGATTCCGGATTTTGCTTCCACACCTAGTAAAAATCTGACTTTGCATTTCTTTGAATCTAACCGTCGAAATATAAGGTGTTATCATATTTTTTTTTTCTGCAAATTAATAAATCAACGTGAATTACCAAAAAGATAACAATAATGCATAATTAAGCACGATAAAGGACTAACAATATGCGATATATGGATTCTATATATGTATCAATATTTTGTGCTCATCAAATACCCCCAAACCTACATTTTGCTAGTCCTCGAGCAAAAGAAATAAAAGAAAACAAATAAAAATAAAAATAGTAACTAATCCTTTTTCGGAGGAACCCAATTGCATTTAGCAAATGCAACAAGCCTTTAAACCCCTAGGTGGCCCTAGTGGATGAGTTATAGTCTCGTGAGGGTCTGCAGCAGTGAACACTCACAAACATAAGAGGAAAAGGCACTCAATCGCAACCCCAAGACTAATCAATGGCCTCTCAAAGTAACTAGTACAAGTGCAACGCAAGATTGAGACAAGATACTTCATCTATATTATAAAAGAGCTCAGTTTTTTGAATCACTTATATTTTGGTTTTTTGCTGAGTTTTGGTTGGTTTTCAAGCATTTCTCAAGCTTGCAAGGCACATTTGTTGGTCCAACTTCATCATTGGGAATGCTAAGGACTTTGTCGGGTCCCAATTAGGGTGTCTACAACATGCTTTCCAAACACAAGTTTCTTTGGGGGGAGGCTTCGGAGGTGGTAGAGGACGAGGCTATTCTCATGGAAGAGGAAGGAACAATGAAGGAAGTGGTCATAGTCAGAAAGATGAAAGTCAGTCGTACAATGGAGGAAGAGGTCACGATGTAAGACAACAAGGTGAAAAAAATTCAAGTCGCTCGTCTTCTTCAAATAGAGAAAGAGGGAAATATTGCATGTCATATCAGGCGTCAGAGCAGAACAGCAGATTAAGCTTATCTGAGTTGAACATTACAGATGACACGGTCTGGTTTAATGGTTGAGTGTCTTGCCTGCAGTTCTTGTTAGCAGGACGAGAGTCGCATATATAAAGAACCCTGTCTCTCTCCTTCTAAGTTGAACCCCCCACTCTACCTTCTCCCAAAAAACACGCATGTACCTCTGTACCTCCCCCCATGGCTGAACTCTCTCCTCCAATCCCTTGACTCCCGCCAATGAGTCAGAGCCAATGCCGACAGAGCTCTCCCTCACGTGCTCTGCCTTTTCCTATACGCTAAAATCCTAGCGACCCCCTCTCTCAAACCCACGCTGAAAATCGAAGAAGAAGAAGAAGAAGAGGAAATCGAAGAACAATAACCAAGGGATCTCCCTCCCCCTCTCTCTCTCTCTCTCTCTCTCTCTCTCTCTCTCTCTCTCTCTCTCCGTCTGGTTTCGATTTTTGAAATGGACCAATTTCTAGGTCTATGTCGATTTAACGAAGGAGGGTTTACAAAGAAACAGATTTACTCGAGCGGACCGAGTGTTTGATAGAATTCCTCAACAAAATGAAGTTTCCAGTTTGTGAACAAAATGAAGTTCTACTTCAGTTTTGAAAAGTATTGAAATGCGGAGAAGGAGATGAAGAAAATGGCAATGACTAGTATTTGCAATTGTTTACATTTTCCCATTATTGTAATATTGCATTGTAGATGAACACCCCTGGAGTCTGTAAAAGAAAAAAAAAAAAAAAAAGAATACCCAGAAGTCATAGAAGCATGAACCTTGGAAAGAAACAGGAATTTTTTTTGGAGCAACGAAAAAGCTCGATATGGAGAAGTGAATGTTCTAGTGGAAAGAGATCAGAGAATGCTTTAATGGCTCCAAATGTTGAAAAATTGTACTCTTCAGGGTGAGATTTTCAGCGTGGGTTTGAGATGGGGGTTGCTGGGATTTTAGCTACAGGGAAGGGGAGAGCACGTGAGCAAGAGGGAGGGAGGGATGGGTGGGTGTTCTTAATTTTTAATCTCAGCCCTTGGTTTGAAGGGCTGAGATGGGGTGTCAAAAGAGGAGTGTAAAATAGATGTCCACGGATCCGGCCCCTATATATATAGATATATAGGCATACATATTTCGGATTGGAAAGACGATCACAGGAAGACAAAGCTCATTGCCGGAAACTGCCGGAGGAGGCCGCACGCGGTGGTAAACGATGGCGCGTGCGTGGCGCGTTAGATCCAGTCGCAGCGGTGAGCCGCACGCGCGGTCAAAGGTTAGGGGTACCCAGTCAGCGCCACATGGGTGCCACGGAGATGCCACGTCGGATCGGTCAATGTCACGTCCCAATTTTTTATAAAAATAAATAGTACATAATCCACGTGGAGGTCAACACCTTCCACGGTCAAGATCAAATTACATGTTCAAAGTCAACGAAAGTCAATGCTTAGGGTACCCGAATCAATTACATAACCAAATAGTCTACACGAGATTCTAGTAAAAAATACATGTATTACAAGTTAAACGTTCATCTATTCACAAATAATACTAGTCCAAGATGATCATGTAACTCGTTCGATTAGCTTTCAAAAGAATGAAGTCATGCATGCACATCCACATGCCAAGTCATGTTCCGCCTTGAGTACCTGAAAATTATAAGGGTGAGCTCACTAGCCCAGTAGGAAAACATCTATCGATTCTAAATGGAAATGAGATGCTCATGACGTGCAAAAAGGAACATAAACATGTGATAAAGTCCATAGAATAATATGAGAAGGGTAAGAATATCATAAGGATTGATGATCGCTAACACACCCCAATTATGACCCCGTCGTATCCGATATGTACTCGACACGTCGCAAGTGTTCAAGACATCCTCATTCTATGCACTATTCATTTAAACCATTCTTTACACTCCGGGCATACCATAAAGGCCCCGTGTCATTCCGGGCATACCCTTTCGGGCCCCGTGTCATTCTTTTCATCATTTAGTATCATTTCAAGCTCAATCGATTCATTTTGGGTGTCCATGCAATAGCTCAACTCAAATGAACGTTCAAAACCCTAATTCGATCAATAACCGTCAACTCGTATCATTAAGTGTCAAACGCATACCGCGAACCCCGAGGGAACTTAAGGGATCATCAAATATGCTCAAATATACTCATGACACATATCTCAAGGTATCTTAAGTCAATTAGAATGGGTATAGCAAGTGCATCGCACAACACGGGCCAAAAGCAGTCAAAGGAAGCAAAACTGCATGAAGAGGTTTTTGGATCGATCCAAAATCACTTCGGGCAGTTTTGATGGGTTTGAGCAGTTCAAGTATTTTGGTCATAACTTTTCACACCAAACTCCATTTTGGACGTATTATATATCAAAACGTAGGTAATTTGAAGAGCTACAACATCGTAGTTTTACACTTTTCCAAATTCTGCATAGGCATTGTCCGAAAAACGTGAATAGTAACCTGTTCAGCAGATTTTCACCCAACGGTGAGGGATTTCAACCCAACTCAAATCAACAAAAAAATTAACTAGGGATTCACTAGAAGGAAAGCTTGTAACAAGGATGTACCATATTAGAATGACCAATTTTGCCATCACAAAGGGATAAAACAAGAACAAAGGGGATTTGATTAAGAATAAGGCATGTACACATACAAACATCATATTTACATGAAGAATTGAAGGAAGTTCCCCTACCTCTTAAGATTGAGACTAGAAAACATCTCCAAGAGTGAAACCCTAGCTCAAGCTCCAAACTCCAAGCAAAAATCTTCAAACACCGGGGTGAAAAACGCACACCAACGCGTAGAGCACGAAATTTTGAGAAACTTTTGTGAAGGAAGTAAGCTTGGAACTCAAGGGTTGGCTTGGATTGGTAGAGAAATGAGTTTGAGAGTTATGGAGGAGTGAAAGGGAGGAAGGGACTGATTTTAGGGGAAAGAGATGAGTTTCTCTCTCTTCTCCCACCACACACACATATACACATCTTAAAAATTACACCCCAAGTCCAAAAGTGACTTGTGTAAACCAAACACACCCCAATCAACATATTTCTCACCAACATTCCAACACTTAGTCAATGTTATCATTTCATTCAATTCCTCACATTAACCCATTGTTATTTACGAAAAATAAATATGAATTTCCGGGTCTTCACAGTCAACGCCACGTAAGCCGGTCAACGCTAACATGGCGCCACGTTAGCAAGGTAAGGTCCATATGCCATGTCAGCATCCGTACGATGCGTGGCAGCCGCATCAGCGGTCAACGCTCCACGTCATCCGGTCAACGATGATGTGGAGTCAACTGGACGGAGATACTGAACGGACCGGGAAGACCGGGCAGGTCAGTACTGGTTGGACCCGTTTAAGCCCGGATGGGCGGTTTTGGCCCGGTTTAGCCCGGTTTATGGCTATTTTAGCTCGGTTCGGTCCGGTTCCAGTTTGGTGGGACGGTTTAAGGTCCGGTTCAGTACAGTCCAGGAGGTTTTGAGGTCGGTTTTGGGGTTTTTCAGCTGGATCAGTGGGTTTAGAGGCCAGTTTGTAGCGGTTTGGCCCGGTTTGGGGCCGGTTCGAATGGTTTTAGTCCGGTTTAGGAAGATTTTGGCCAATTTAGGGCTGCTTTAGGCCGGTTCTGTTGTGTTATTGCCCAGTTCAAGGTGTTTTGGGGTGCTTCGGATTGGTATGAGATGGTTCGGGGCATCTAGGAGCTGTTTTGGAGGGTTTTAGTTATAGCGGAGGCCATATGGGATGTTCCGGAGTCAACTCGGGTGTTCGGGTTGTGAGGAGGCTTGTTCCTAACTAATTGGATAGTTTCGGATTCACTGGTGGGCTTGGATTTGAGTGATTCAAGCCAGATTTTGCGGTCCTAAACACATCCGGAGAGATTGATGAGGATCGGACGCGGTTAAGGATCGGATGGGATGTTGTTGAGTCGGAGGCAGGGATACACTCTTTGGGGTTATTGTACTCTGGTTTGGGGGTGCATGGATGCTCGTCTGGTTAGTAACAACAGACACTTGCAGGAGCGGTAGATTTTGGAGATTCGATAGGAGTCCAGGGGATGCTAGGAGAGCCAGGAATGAAACGTGAATGAACTAGGAGGCAGGATGAGACCCAGAAGAGCTGACAGAGAGTGGCAAGAGACCAGGATAGTGGCAAAAGTGGCTAATAGGTGGCAAAAGAGGCGAACGGAGTTGGATTGCAGCATACTAGGAGTATTGGACAGACTTCACAAAGATCGGAGGTTGACCGGAGCAATCGGGTGATTGCAGATTCGCGGCGATGAAGCCGTGGTGATCAGTCAGAGAAGCTAGTGAGCAAGGATACATTCTCTCGAGTGTTGCATCTCGGTTTGGGGGGTGTGGATACACTTGTTTGGTTAATGGCAAAAGCGCTTACTAGAGTGATAGGTCGGAGTTGGTCAGCAGTGATCGGAGGCTGGTTCAATCGGGAAGACCTATCATCCGGAGATATAGTTTTGATTCGGGTTGCAGGGGAGCTGATCGGATGGTGATTTCCGGTCTAACGGATGAGGGGCGCCATACAATCTTGTGGGAGTGTAGTGACAGTTCGAGTTGATGTAACAACCCGGATCCACAAGCTCTACGATATACAAACAACATAATTTTAGTCCGTACCAATCTCACTTCCTTCCATACTTACATAATTTTCCATATACATTTCTCTTTATGCTTCTCAATTGACACCGCTAAACATGTAAACCTCGCCACCGTGACTGGCATACTGAAAACTCAATTACTGCGGACACCATCTCGCCGTTAATCGGTCGGTCCAGCGCTTCCTGGCTTCCGGCCTAACTCGCGTTTCTACCAGTCTCTCTCTCTCCGTGAACCCCGCAACATTATCCTTCCCTACTGTCTCCCCCTTTTTCTCCTTTGTTTTATTCATCCTTTTTAACAAATCTGCCAACTCTCTAGGTGACTAGGCATTATCGTTAGACACATGTCACTTTATAAACTGATGAGCCCCTAATATTGTACATATTCGGGCTCATCTAGCTCATTTAGATCACACATGCATGCGCTTTAACGCCTTTATATGATTGATGTTGTGCAAGGTGCGTTTTGTAGGTTTCAGGTACATTCGAGCGAATAAGTGCGTTTTAGAGCACATTGGGAAGCGTCCCAAAGTTCCAAGGGCCACGTGC
>JAXBDA010010324.1:0-10735 GCA_036023075.1 Gaultheria prostrata
TATGAGATTTCTCAAACCCAAAACAGTTATATGAGAGATCACGCGAAGTTTTATGATTTTTTTTGGCTCTCCATATGAGATGAAAAATGACCGGTTTAAGGGGTCACTTTTTGCATATGTGGCGCAAGCTCGGCCGTCGATTTGGTCGAAGGTGTATACGGTATGCCCTTTCATATTTTTAGCCACAAAATCTCATATGTGACCCACAAAATCTCATATTTCTGCCACAAGATCTCATTTTTTAGCCCAAAAAAGACGCGTGTATTATAGAATTCTCCTAGAAATGGTTGATGAGTATCTTGTTGTGCCTAACATGAGATCCAAGGCTTCCTGTTAAAATGAAATAAAGACCAGACATGTAGCGCGCTAACGCACTGCCGAGGGGTGGAAATTGCTTCACGTACTCCTTTTGCTAAAAACGAATTGTTAAAATCACTTTAGTGCTTTTAACAAATGAAAATTGGGAATGCTTTTGCTAAAAGCTTTAAGCAAAGGGGGGGGAAGGATATATTTGTATTAATACAGTTCATTTTTTAAATTATACCCAGCGTCTATTTTTTGTAGGATAAATGTTGGCAAACCAAGGTGCTTGATGCGTGATGAATTTAATGCTTCGCCAGGATCATATACCCAACAAACTCTGCACCGTGTCTGTTGACCATTTACATGCAAAGGTTTTCCAAATGCCCCGGGTACCGCCAGGCCTCTCCCCCACCATAAATTCACGTGGGACTTACATCTTGGTCTTAGGCCCCAAATAAACGGAACAAGGGGCTATGTTGCGCAGCATGCTGTGCGGTCTTTTTCGGTGACGCGTTGGCATCGTTCCGATGGTTGGAGAAGTCCACCGCGTGGAGCACATCGAATACTACAAGCGTACTAAAAATCAACTCGATCAGGTATCGCTAAGTGCCTCATCGGAACACATATAACTTGAAACACTAGATGAAAACCATTGAACCTATTTTTTTTGCAGTTATATGTGTTCCGATAAGTCACTTATCGATATCTGATTAAGTTGATTTTTGTTACACTTGTTAACCCCCCCACCCAACGTGGTGGAGAGTAATTTTGTTCACCCTTGCAAGAATATACTCATTTTGGGTTCGCTTCGATTATCAAAACTATAGAAAAATTGAGTTCTATTAGATATCATTATATTTTGAAAGACAATATAAAGTACTAGATGTAGCAGTTAAAAATATCCGATTGAACTGAATTTTGGCATTCTCCTAACTAAAAATTTAACAAAATAAACTGTTTTAATCACCGGAGCAAGACACACAATGAATTTACTCTTGCCGAAAGTTATCAAGGCTGTTGTTCTCCATGGGTTGCGAGGTAAATGCATGAGGCACCATTTTTTGAGTTGATTTTCATAGTCACCATTTAACACTTCATTATGAAGATAATCGATTTTTCACATTGATTTTTCTTTAAAAATCATGAAGAAGAAAAAAACGCGTTTGAGGGGGTGTGCTACTAACTTAGCTTTTTTGCCTTTTTATGTGAGAGCTCAAAAAACGCATTGGCTTTTAGTGATTTTTTATGTGATGTATTGTGAGGGGATGACTTGTCTCGAAAAGCGCAATAAGGGGTGTGCCACTATCTTGGCTTTTTTGGCTTTTTGGTTTTTTAGCTTTTTTATGTAAGAGCTCAAAAAGCGCATTGGCTTTTTGTGGTTTTTTATGTGATGTATTGTGGGGGATGATCTGTCTCGAAAAATGCAATAAACTGGCTTTTAGCTTTTTGAGTTAGTGGAATGGGTTCTAAATTGACTTTTGGCTTTATAAGTGAGTGGAATGGGGCATGAGTATTACACACCGTATAAACTTAGACAATAAGAAAGCTTAAAAGGAAAAATCAAATCAATTGGAACACCAAACATTCTCAAATACTCCATATATTGCAAAAATGATAGGAACACAATCACCTGGTGTCACAATCTCCAATACGGGAGAAGGAGCTTTGTAGTCACTGCACCCTATAGTGAGTAAATCTCGACTGTCTGGATCTCAAATAAACTGTTCGCGCGAATAATTTATTTTGAAATTCAGAGCGTCCAAAACAAGACCGTCGAATATACCTCCTCACATACACGTATATCTCATGTAGTAGTATATGAAGAGGTTGTGTTCAGTATTGTGTCTGGATGATTGTGTTCTCCATGTGTATATGAAGGGTTGTGTTCGGTATTGTGTCTGGATAAATTTTTAAGTACTGTAAAATGTGATTATTAAATGTACGAAATTACTTATTTCTTAATTCATTCAATTTTAAGGGTTGAATCTAGGTTATCAAACAAGGCCTATCTGAATATTTTTTCACAACTTATTACGGTTTTGACTTATTTGAGCAGGAAAAAAAAAAAAAAAACTATTTTCGCCGACTATTTTTGAAAACAGACCCCTGTTCCCTTTTCCCTCCTTCAAACATCTCTCTCTCTCTCACATCTCACTGTCACACGAAACGCAAGTACTCGAACCCTAGATTCTCTCCGTCAGAGACAAAATCCTTCGATCACACTCGAATCTCCAGTCGCTCACACCAATGCAAGACTTCATCGGCTCAGTTCGTCGATCTCTAGTCTTCAAGCCATCCGGCAACGACAATGTCGCCGGTGGTGGCGGTGGCTTCGGAGGGTTCGTCGAGAGGGTCGGTTCGAGCATTCGGAACTCGAGAATTGGACTCTTCTCGCAGCCTAATCCCCCAGCGCTGCCACCGATTGCCAGAGCTGATGCTAAGAATGGAAGTAAGAGAGATTACGAGGATGCGCCGACGATCCGGTGGAGGAGAGGGGAACTGATCGGGTGCGGGGCGTTTGGGAGGGTTTATATGGGAATGAATCTCGATTCCGGAGAGCTACTCGCCGTCAAGCAGGTTAATTTGTATGCTTTTTCTGTTACTTCATTTTGTAATTTCTAATCGCTTTGTGCATTCGCATGGTTTGTATGTCTTACTCGATTGCAATGCTAAGAAAACGACTTTAAAGCACAAATTCCATTCACAACTGTGTCCGGATTTGTTCGATACATATGGACCAACATATATTGAACGGCTCCGGGCACTGTTGTGTCCTGCGTTGTGTTTTGAATTGTGTTCCTAGACTTGTTGCTTTTTAATATCTGTTGTGTTTGACTATGCAGGTTTCAATTGCATCCAATGCTTCAAAGGACAAAGCACAGGTAAGGAACCAGATTTGTTGATGTGAAATTTGGTTTCTTTGTTTAAGGTTTGCAGCTCTAATCAAACAGCTATATTAGTGGTAACGGGAATCACTTTGAGGTTGTATTATGAAATTGATATTGAAGTTTACGGGTTTTCAAACGGTTAAATTGCTTCTATAGATTTGCTTGGGGCAATTCCTCAAATAGGACACTTACCCAATTGACAAACTAGTAGCTAATATACTGCAACTTAACACAAACAACAACGCTAGTTCCACAATCAATGGCCTGCAAACATGGAATAAAGTAAATTAAGATGCCTAGATAGGCTCAAGAACAAGATGAATTGATGTGGCCCACTTAAATCTTGATTTTTCCAAAACCTTCAACCTAGGTCCATTACATATAGAACTTGTACCTTAAAGCTTTCTACGTGTACCTTTCGTAGCTTTGACTTGTTTGAACCTTTGTTTCGTTGGCAAGAGCACTCGAGCCCAAGAGGGATTCGAACATAGAGAGAAAAAGGGCCTACAATTTCTAGGCTAAATATATCTAACTTGAGAAAATGAAATTGCAACTCAGTTAAGTATTTGTCAGACTGATTGCCAAACTAAGACTATGGCGAATCTGAGGTTTGTACTTTTTATGGTTTGAAGCATCTTTGCAACAGGCAGTTTTGTTGATAATAAATTTGCTTTATAGGCCCACATTAGAGAGCTCGAAGCAGAAGTCAAGCTCCTTAACAATCTTTCGCATCCAAACATTGTTGTAAGTATTGCATTTGAGATCTTATTCAAATGTTGCTTGTTGATTGTCAGTCTTTGAATGTTCTTTTGTTATTGTCTTTCTATATTGGGGTGGTAGTGTTACTGTACTTTTTCTTTTCTTCTTTTTTTCCTCAAAGAGATACTTGGGGACAGCAAGAGAGGAGGAATCGCTAAATATTTTGTTGGAATTTGTTCCTGGTGGATCCATCTCATCGCTTTTGGGAAAGTTTGGTTCATTCCCTGAATCTGTAAGTGATTTCCAGTCATCCAACTTATTGGATTCTGAAGTTCAAATTTTTTTTTTTTAATCTGTTTTCACTTTTCGGATTCAAAATTTCTCTTAAAATGCTTTTGCTAATAAGCAGGTTATAAGAATGTACATGAATTAGCCCTTTGTTGGGAGCCCAAGATATGCTCTTTGCACTTCTTATTTTCTGTTTGCCTGTTTGGTATAGCTAAATTTCTTGCGGAAGCTATTTGCCAAGTAGGTTATGAGAACACACATGAAATAGCCTCGGAACTTGAATGTGTTACTTCTTAACTGTGCAATTTCAATCTGTGTGCATGGTGTTTGAAACTTCTCTTTGAATATTTATCCTTGACAGGTTATAAGAATGTACACGAAACAATTGCTGTTGGGTTTGGAATACCTTCACGAGAACGAGATAATGCACAGGGACATAAAGGTAGCTTCACCTTCTTGCTAAATGGTTCTTAAAGAATAGAACTCTGTATTGATCTCCCTCTCTCTGGTTAAACATATTTACATGTCTGGATTCAGCTGGTTTGATTACTGCTTTTTTCAGGGAGCCAACATCCTTGTTGATAACAAGGGGTGCATAAAACTTGCAGACTTCGGTGCCTCAAAGAAAGTTGTTGAATTGGTATGAGAACTTTTTATGTGGTTTGCATCTTTTTTTTCCCTTTCTAATGGTTTCTTTAACTTTCGTCCAAGGTGACATCCTGTTGCAATAATCCATTCTTGAGTATGCATGTTGCTACAGGCTACTGTAACTGGTGCCAAGTCAATGAAGGGTACTCCATATTGGATGGCTCCTGAAGTGATCCGTCAAACGGGCCATAGTTTGTGAGTACAGTACCATAACTATACGCTTATAGCTGAGCAGTATTAACCTTTCATTTCTGGCTTGAAGTGACTTTTATAAATTACTAGTTATACTGACAACAAACGTTGTGAAAGCCTTGTATCCACTACCTGAATAGTACGCAAGATTGGTCTTGAAGCCATGTTATGAAGATTTAGATTTGTTGCATTTCATTGCTCTCCGTCTTTATAAGTAATGACATACACTGCATTGTTTAGTAACTTACTTTCTGATCCTTTGAGTTCATTATTTTTATATTGAACATTCCAGCTCTGCTGATATATGGAGTGTTGGATGTACTGTTATTGAGATGGCCACAGGGAAACCTCCATGGAGCCAATATGAGGAGGTACTTAAAATCCCCATCTTTTCTTACCTCTGCTGAAGTACCTCTATGTGCAGTTTGGGCGTTAACCAAAGCAATTTGTGTTTCTTTTCAGTATGCTGCTCTGTACCATGTTGGGACAACTAAATCTCATCCTCCCATCCCTGATCATCTATCTGTTGAGGCAAAAGATTTTCTGTTAAAATGCTTGCAGAAGTACGTTCGTGCCTATAAGTCATGTTTCTTTCTTCTCATGAACTCACTTTTTGTACCTTGAAGGGAAAAACAAAACGGCAGTTTGGTCCATAGTTGTAATCTGTTGATATATCCATCAGTTAGTGGATAGCCTGTACTGCTGTTTTCAAGGTTGCTTCCTTCTCTAATGCTTCTATGACAAAAATGAACTGGCAGGGAACCAAACCTAAGGCTTTCTGCATCAGATCTGCTGCAGGTATGCATGCTAACACGTCAATTACTTATACAAATATTGAGGTTGAAATACTGGCCATCTACAGATGATTATTCCTTGTTCTTGTAGTATGCACTACACAAAATGTTGGGAAAAATAAGGATTGACTCACATGCCTTTTTCCACGAAATTGTATCTGCAGCATCCATTTGTTACTGGGGATAATAAGGAAACACATCCTGTGTTGCGCGCCTCAGTCATGGTTAGTATAACTGCAGAAAACCTTTTTAATTTGCATTAGGCAGATTTATCTCGACCTCTCCTAATTCCCGATCTTATTTATCCACAACTATCAGCAAAATTCTAGAAAACGGATGGCGACACCTGAGATCGAAATTAAGAGCTCGTAAGTGCTTTATTTGAATTATTTTGGGTGCTCTAAATGAATTATTTTGAATTATTTGAATCAATCGTGAGGCTGCATTTTCTAGTATGGAACCTGTTATCACGCCATTGAAGGATGTTCGTGCTAGTGTGAGCTGCTCGACTAAATATCCTGAGAAGTTCTTAGGTAGAAGACCACTTTGGGGTTCAAGTAATTGTGATTATGACATGTGTCAGATAGATGATATGAATGATCTTGTAGTTGGAGCATCTGTGAAGCTTGATTCTGCTTTACTTGCAGATAATTTTAATAAGGTAAAATATCATCTTTATGCCCTTGAGAAAGTATGATGTTGACCGGCATAGGAAACTCTAACCGGTGGGTTTATTTGTTTTTGTTGACCTAGAGCTTTAATCCTATGGTTGACCCCGATGATGGTTGGCCATGCAAATTTGATGAAAGTCCAGAGTTGGAGAAAAGTAGAATGAACTTATTTGCTGGTCAAACAATTAACGAGGCTGCAGAAATTTCTGGAGCATGTTGTACTGGGGACAGGGATTTTTCATTTCCTAGTGGTCCCTCAGTGGCTGAGGATGATGACGAAGTTACTGAGTCAAAAATTAGGGCATTCCTTCATGAAAAGGTATAGTAGCTTCCACATAGATTTTCTTGTTTTGAAATATAAAAGTTAAAAGTTGAAGTGTTGTGTACCTTATTGTATCTGCTAGCTCAAAATCTTATGCTTTTCCACTTTCTCTGTAAATGGCTTTAGGCTTTAGATCTGAAGAAGCTGCACTCGCCCCTCTACCAAGAGTTCTACAACTCATTGAATGCACCCAGTTCACCAAGAAAGATGGGGAATGAAAACAAAGAAAACTTGACAAATTATTTGCCCTTACCTCCTAAAAGTAGGTCACCTAAGCAGTCGCCTAGCAAAAAGCTTTCTGGAGCTGTTGATGGTGCTTATACTGCAAGCTCTGGGACTCATTCCCAATGTGCATCAAATGTTGGGGTTCAAGGTGATCAAGCTCTTCCAGAAGGAGCAGAGCCAATTAGTCCAAGGTATGTGAGTCAATGTCTAATGCTTGCTTTAGTTGTGGTTCGTTTGACGGACTGTTTTTTTTTTTTTATGCGATTTAGAAATGAATTTTTTTCCCCATTTTGCCTGGCAGTGCGAGCTTCTCTGAGATTCAAAGAATATGGGAAAAAGAGCTTTATGAAGAACTTGAGAGGGAACGAGGCAAGTTTTATTTTCCTGCTAATGTAATTTTGTTAATCCATTCTGTGGTGTTTATTGGAGCGTGCTAGCTGTTAATACCTGCTATTGTACACTCAAGCGATCTGTTGGATGAGTGAAATGCACTCGGCTGCAGGGAATTTAAGTTATTGGCTTGGAGAGTCAGTTTTAAATTTTTAAGCATGGTAAAAATGTGCAACAACTTACTATAAAGAGGGGAGTGCATTTGCTCTACAAGATAACAGAGTGCTACTGTTTTGCCAAATGAGCATTTGGAGTTCTGCTCGAATTTCCATTTCCACTGCTACACACTTCCTGAAATGGTGGTTTAGGACGTACTGCAACTGGAATTACACTGCTTTACTTGATGTGTTAAGTTTTTTAACCTTTGCACGATTCTCGCACCCTTAAAGATCCTAGGATTTCAACAAGTTGGTTTTTATTCCAGTGGATTGTGCTTGACCCAGTGTTTTCCAGGTTTTGGAATGCTAAACCACACTCGAAGAATTTTTCCATGCTCTTAGTTGTTCCACTCTCTCAATGTGCTTATAAATCTTTGTCCATGTACCCCTGGTGTTTGAGTCCAGGAAGATCTATAAGTCCTAGTTCTCCTACCTAGTCTCATACAATAGGCTTAACTTCCATCTTCCCGTCTTCATCATCTGTCCAATTTCATGAGAATACCAGGAGTAATCGGGAATCTTTCAGTAAGTGGTGAAAAAAATGTCATTTTCTTTTTTTTACTTTTTCAGTCTTGGAGGAATGGTTGCTAATTATTTGCTAGGCGTAGTGGTCTGATCACTAGAGCACATCCCCTGATTCACACCGTTTTACTCTTCCGTTGAACTTCTCAATATAAGCAGATTTTCGTAAAACCTTTTTTTTCCTCTGTTATGCGAGCTATGACATATAGACAATGTGACCTTGGGATGAATTCTCGATTCGTGCTGAAGCAGATTAGTTTACTGTTATACTAGGGGAAGAAACCCTTGTGTTTAGGTTTGTTGTATTGTTTGCCTTATTTAAGGGCTAAATTATGAAAATTACACAAGACTTCTCTGAAGCATGACAATTGAAATTCAATTGAAATTTCTTTTCCAGTGCGTCAGGCAGGTCTGCCCAAGTCAGCATCTCCAAAGGACCGGATTTTACATCGACAGAAGTCACGGTTTGCTGTCCTTGGCAAATGAATATATGTTTCTGAAGCGTTGCAGAATTCATGGCTGCTCAACCTGAAACCAAATTTCACCCTTTTCAAGAGCATGACGGCAGAAACTCCACTTTTTAGGAGGAAAGGAAAACTCTTCTGCAAAGGCTGGATCGGTTAAAAAAGGGGTTGTGGAAATAGGATTTACATACGAATCATAAATATAGACCAACATGTCAGTCCCTCGTGGGGCCAATCATTTGGCGAAAATGGCATTTGGTAATTTGCAGTTGGTAGCTATGTAGTCAAATTTGCATGAATTCTTGGCAGTTTGATCACCCATTGTACCAAGTTGTGGTTCAGCCAGGAAAATATATCATGCAGATAGTGTGTATCTTTGTATGAGGCCTGTATGCTAAGTTCTCTCTTTTCTTTTTCCCTTTGAGATGTTTTGTTACCGCAAAATGTGGAACTCCGGTGAGAATATATTCAAGTTATTTTCAACACGAGGCAGGTGTTATACATCACCCTGATTTTAGCAACATGCTATTTGTGTTCTCTTTGGCGGCGTCGTGACACGATCATTCGTTGCTTTAGGTCGCGTTTGGATCTGTAGTTTGTGGGCGGAACGGAAAAATGCAGTCTAAAGTGCCTTTCCAGCAAGTGGAACATTTTTTTCATAGGAAAATAATCAAAATACTTCGTATGTGAAAGAGTTTTTCGTTGCTGTGGGGTAAGAAACATGCGGTTCTAATTTATTCAGTGTTTTTTTCACCTTTTTAAAAACAAAAGATAAAAACATGCTTCGGGCACAGATGGAATTGCACAAATTCCGATAGATATGTATACGGAAGCTTTTGATGTTGTTGCGCTCTACATCTACTGTATAGGACTCATTTATATTGGACGATTTTTGAACGTATGTGTGTTTAAATCTCACTATTGTGTCCGTGTATATATATATGTAACATTGGTAAAAAAGTTTGGTAAAGGAATTTTGATATAATACGTGGAGGACCAAGGAATTATTTGAGTCACCTGGATTATATGCTGAGCCGCCCCCAGCAGGCCCTCATGCTTCCAAAATGATTAACATGAAAGGAACATGTCTGGCCAAAATTTTCCACCAAAAGATTATCAAAATCCCCTGGAAAAAGAAGTCCCACTTGCTTACTTCCCTTTGAATATGATAAAAATGCCATCTACCAAGAAATTCAAATAAGTTGGGCTGCTGAAGTAGTCAATCGAATGCTACATTTTTCCATGATTTCCATGATTTCGCATGGAAAAAACCCTAGGGCCTTGTTTGTTTGGGGGGATTTGGGGGTGAGATTTGGGAGTGGGTCCCATTTTCCGCTGTTTGTTTTCCTTTTTTTGCATGGGATTTCAAATCCCGGACAAGTTTTTATCCACATCCGTACGGTATATAGAATCTCATTGGGTGTGTGGGTGTGTGTGCGGTAAAAAAATGCTTTCCACTGGCTATATCCCGTCGAACACAAACACCGGATTTGAATTTTCTCCATCCATTGATATCTTGAGCAATATCCCAAGGATTTCATAGCTCACCCATATCTCATCCATTTATCTCTAATCAAACAAACAAGGCCTGGCGTCTAAGACAGTCTTGGCCATTGGGAGAAAGCTCCGGTCCGGTCTGGTCCTTATACAACAATGATCTCGCAAAAATGTATGTGCACACATAAAATTAATTAGATCAAACATCGATAGTTATGAGAATGCAATATAATGGGGTTAACAATGCAATATAGTTATTAGATCATAAGGTAAAGAGAATGCAATATAATGGGGTTAACAATGCACATTTAACATATTTTCATGTCTCCCACATGGTTCCTAGATATTTTGAAAATCTCACACATTTTTCAACCTCAATGATTAAACCAATAAGAACCCGTTTGGTAGGGGTAATGCTACTATGCGCACCCCCTACAAATTGCTCCATATGAGATTTTGCGACTCAAAATATGAGATTTTGTGGCTAGATGTATGAAGTGCATACGGTATGCACCCTCATACGGGTAGTCAGAAAATCTCATATAAAGCCACAAAATCTCATATTTAAGTCCACAAAATCTCATATGGTCAAATATGAGATTTAGTGGTACCTTATATGTGCCAAAAAATCTCATATGGCCAGTTACAAAATCTCATATATGTTCCACAAAATC
>JAXBDA010010325.1:0-10733 GCA_036023075.1 Gaultheria prostrata
TAAATTGGGTCGGGGACCTATTTGAATAACGGTGGACAAGGACAGGTGCCTAATTGAAATAAACTAAAGGATAGGTGTTTTTGGGACATTGGGGTGAAAGAATAGGGGTTTTTTTGAAATTTTCCCATTTATATATGGTATGAATTTCTTATTCGTGTGATATTTTTTGGTATAATTATAAATAGGGCTGCAAACAAGTCAAGTTGAGCTTTGAGTATTCGAGCTCCACTCATTCAAAACTAGTAAAATAATCGAGCTCGAGTCAAGCTCAAATAAACGAGCTCGAGCTCTGCTCTTTTAGTACTGAATCCTCGAGTTCAGTTTGTTTATTACATGAACTAAGCCAATACTAACGAGTCGAGTTACAAATAACTCGAGCTTGGTTCATTTACTACACGAACCCCAAATGAGCGGAGCCTCTGTTCGTTTTCGGCCCAAACTATACATAGGCCTGCAACACAAAAAGGTAAAGTTGTGCATATTAATACTTAAGTTAGCAACATTTGGTTCATGTGTTGTGCATTTTTATGGTTCGGTTTATTACCTTCTTTTTGTTTATTTGTTACGACTATTTACGGTTTTTGCTACATATTGTTCTAGTCAATTAGTAATGGGTGTGTTGATAAGCACAACCATGTTGCGAATTATTTGGCTGACAAGTTATTTAGATTAGGTTGCACAAATATAATTGCCTGTCTATCCTTTCGCCTTTTTCCTTTCTCTCCAATCTATCCTCCACCTCGATCCATATCCACACCTCCTTCTCTGCAATCCGATGTTTAGAGGCATAGACCTGGTGAGTTGGATAGACGAAGCAGCTAAATAGTCGGCGAGTTTCATAGGCGGAGCAGCTAATAATCGACTATACAGGAAGATGAGTTTTTTCTATCCTCCTCCGTGTAGGCTTATGTTTTCTTCAGTTTGTGGGAGGTTTACCCTCCAGTGAAGAAGCTTCTATACAGGAAGATGAGTTTTTTCTATCCTCCTCCGTGTAGGCTTATGTTTTCTTCAGTTTGTGGGAGGTTTACCCTCCAGTGAAGAAGCTTAATCTTGTAGTTATGACGACAAATATGATGGGCAGCGCAGGAGCAGTTGTGTGTCTTTTCTTTATTTTTGTTTATTGTCTTTCAAATCCTCTACCAAATTTGTGGATTTCATCTGTGTGCTTGTTCCCATTGGTTTGGGGCCTTTGGGCTACCCATTTGTTAGGATCTCTATTGCCACTTCCTTTACTGACATTATCCCCAAATTATACTACTCCCTCCGTCCCTTTTATAGTGTGTACATTTCCATTTTTGGTTGTCCCTTAATAAGTATGTGTTTTGAAAAGTTAGTGGGTACATTTCCTATTTTGCCCTTAAAAGTAGTTTCCTTTTTAAAAAGTTAGTGGATATCATTATATTGATAATGGTAAGTAATGGAAAGTAGATATAAAAGTTGTAAAAGTTAATGTGAGAGAAAAATAGTTGGAATTTCCAAGTAACACACTTAAAAGGGACGGAGGGAGTATTAAATAGTATGCTTTGTAGTGTGTATTTAGGTTGAGTTTATGCTAATGATAAACAGTATTTTTGGTATTTTGCACTTGTTTTTACACTATTGAAGACAAGTCATTCCTCCAATTCTCTTATAGATTAGATGGTATTTTTAGTGGAAACTAGCGGTCTTTTGCCAGTTGGTTGTAGATAAAAAAAATTTAGTGGAAACTCCGCTAACTTAACTTGACCCTCGTATCTAGGTATAGGTAGTTTTGGCTCTTAAGGTCTTACCAATCATTTGTAGTGAAATCTCTTTGCAAGTGTCACAAGATGAATGAATGAAATTGCCGACATTCAAATACTATCTACAAACTTAGTAACAAATAATAGTATCTACTAGGGGTGTCCACGGATCGGATTCGGCCGGTTCGGATACGGATCTGATCTGGTCAGAGCGGATTTGGGTTTTTAGGATCCAGTAACCATCCGTAGGTGACATACGGATGGATCGGATCGGTTACAGATTTCGCGGAACGGTTCCGGATCAATTTGGCGGGCAACCGATCGGCAACCCTTTCCTCCATCAAATTCCGTCTGGAGATGTACTGGAGATATTTCAGCTGGGAAGGTTGTGGATTTAAATGAGACAAAATAGAAGAAGTTCCCTAGGAGCTTGCTTGTATACCATTTCAAGAGTTTTTTTCTCACCATTATACTGTTTCCAGTACAATAGAAGACCAGCAAACATGAATGCAAGCACAGGCCACACCCATTGTCAAAAGATGGCATGCTAAGCAGTTCGAACAAGATCACAAGAATCGGAATGGAAAATAAATTTAATTAGGAAGTCTAGGACAACTTTTTCTAAGAAGAGAAGTAATAATTATGCGCTCTGAAGTCTGAACCAATACGCAAATAGAAAACTTCTGAATGAGAAGTCAACAAAAATCAAGTTCAAGTCTAAGAGTTATACCACGCCAGTTACTGCATTGAGTAAAGATTAATAAAGCATTCAAGTACACCCTACCCATTGAGTTTACTATTCTGTTAAATGCACAACAAACTGACAACTTTGTGGCTTAAAACATGTGTTGGAGCTAATCCTCAAACTCGAAACTAGGGGTATCCACGGATCGGACTCGGCCAGTTCGGATACGGATCCGATCCGGTCAAAGCGGATTTGGGTTTTAGGATCCGCAACCCATCCGTACATACCTCGGATGGATCAACGGATGGTTCGGATTGGTCGGATTGGCGGATTGGCGGATCGGATGATCCGTTGGGCAGCCCTAGTATCTACCTATTACTAACAAATTCATCAAGGGAAAGGATTGTTGCTCTCGTCTTTTATCCTTTTGCAGCTCTCTTGTTCTTATTCTTCTGAAATTATCAAATTATCCTTATTCCTTAAGAGCGGTGTTAATGCCACAACGCTCTCTCGTGGCCACGGCATTTTGTTTATACCAACTACTATACCCCTTCAAGTGACTCTTCAGCTCTTCTTTCGGTTGATGAAAAAAAAAAAAGTGACTTATTCTGCATTTACTATTTTCTCCTAAGAGAAGCGCAACCAACTTGCCCTCTCTTCCTTTCACCCACTTCTCTTTATCTCCCTGTGTCTGCCATAACCAGGGAGCGATCACAAATTCAATTTCAAATCGTATGGTACAATTGTAGTGTAATAGCTCTCAAACGTTTTTAGATACCATCGTCTTGTACGCCCCTGCATCTATTGCCGGCCAGAATGTTTGTAGTGAGCAATCACAATCATTCATTCGGCAATCAATAGTCCGGATTCAATGAATTAAATTATCCAAAATGTAAGATACTTATCTTTTATGTGAGATAATCCGGACTGTTGATTGCCGAACAAACGGCTGTGATTACTCACTACAACAGTATAGTGAGCAAGCTTACCGTAGGCCCCCCGAATCCCGATGGCCATAACGTAAACAAAAGACCATCTCTTCAACCTCAATCTAGCTATGCATACAAGTAATAGACACAGAGAATGACAAAGTAACTTAAAAACCTCTCCCCCTGAAACAACAGGAAGTCGAGGAGTGGGCAGAGAGACTGAAAGTTAAAATCAAAACAAGATTCTGCAATTTCCTTGGTGGTGCTCGATTCCATGATCAATGAGAGTCACGCGCAAAAAGGCTCGGCCCAAATGGAAAAACTGGTAATGGTGTGTCGGGGGTGTGCTTCTCCGGGATAACCTCTCTTTGGACCTTCTGGTTGTGTGTGATGAGGTGTGAAACAAACTAAACCTCGTCTGAGAAAATGACCTACTAGCACCCGCAGTAGTGCCTAGCCTGGACGGTGGTGGTCCGGGAAGACACTCCGACGGTCTAGTGGGTGACCGGAAGTGGAAAGTAGAACGGAAAACTAGAAAAAGTGTGAATGTAGGAAGACAGAGAGAGAGAAAGGGTGAGTGGAAAGGATCCCGGATGAGGTTGATGAGCACCCTTTTATAGGGGAAGGGATACTTGCTCACTAAGTCATCCGTGCATCTCACGAGCGCCGTCCGTACCTGACACAACACGCGGGTTAGTCATGAGTGCCTCGGGCATCCCTGCCACTTTGGCTGACGTCACATCCTGACACATCCAATACGTCAACCATTTTGGGAATACCCCTGGTCCATCACGTGATCTCGCAAGCGCCGCAGACACTTCGTCTGGACGCCGCCTGACATCACATCAGTAATATCAATCACATCAGCCAAAACCCTCTTCGGCCAAAAGCTTCCGAAGCCCTGCAGCTCGGCGGGAACCACGGCGCCTTGAACCCACCGGTTGAGTGTCGTGCAAGGTACCGCCGATGCCCATCGGCTCGGTGGATTTACTCGTACTAAGTCCAGCGACTTGGATGACCCCTCCAGTCAGGCAATACATGGCGACTCTACCGAACCATCTCGACCGCCAGAGCTAATATCAAAGCTACCGCTTCGGATGTTCTGGCGGTCTGCTACAGGGCTGGATTCTTCCCCATGGTGGTAGATTCCTCCAAGGCATTACCCACGGTTGACAGCCGGAGCTAGTGTTGAAGCTACCGCTTCGGAGGTTCTGGCGTTTGCTACAGAGCAGGATTCTTCCCCGTGGCGGTAGATTCCTCCGAGGCATTACCCACGGTTGACCGTCGGTGGTTCAGTCCTGGGATAACCCTGCCCGCTATGACCTAGTCTGATCAGGAGTGTGGCCATTTTGTCCGTTCAGGGTATGTTGAGGACCCCTTCGGTGAGCCATATGACCCTTTGTAATCCTTAGCCATTACAGTGTGAAATGCACATCGACAACCTCCAGTTCATCACATACCAGTCCTCTCCTCCGGCCATAGAAGAACAGGAGAGCTTGGATGATCTTGCCAAAGACAGGAAACCAACGAGGATGATGCGAGAGATAGTTGTGGCATGTGGGCAGTGAAAAAGGCATCGTGGCATTAACATCAACTACAGTATTTCTTAATTCCCTTTTATACATTTGAACGATAATTTACGAGGACAAGATATTGAGTGCAAAAGGATAAACGGGTGCACAGCAATAATTTTCATGTCATCCGCTTAGCAATATTTAGGGATGGAGCAATATCTCACTAAAATAACAAACGGCTTACACAACATATAAGTGAAAACAGTGTACACCAGCTCGTTAACATACTCAATTTTCCCCAGTTACCCTCTTGGATGAACCAAAATCATCTCAAAGAGAGAAACAACCTCTCAAAATTAAACCTCTCGCAGTACCCATATCACAGGTACATACTTTACTTTGACAAGAGTCTTGAGTCAGTAGACAGAGGAAACTTATATTTTATATATGAACTGGTTCATCTTTTCAGTGTCCGATACGTTTCCGCCTGTTCCTAGCAGACCACTTGGCCCTTCCACCGGCCTGAGCCCGCTTCCACCTCTCGATATTTCTCAGCCTAGCAAAGATTTTTCGGATTTGATAGAGCTTGTGACACTGTTGAGAAATCACATTTGCAGTTGATGAGCTCTGACTCAAGACAATCTCGTACCCATCTCCGAAGGAGGATTCCATTCCTTCGCTTAGAAGTTGCCAAAACAGGCCACCAGCAGCTGGACCACCATGCTTGACCGATGAGTATATTTTGGTATAGACAGTGTTGAACAGAAGGTCCCTCTGGTAGGTACTAAAACCCGGATCTTTCCATGACTTTCCGAATTCTGTGATGAGTAATGGTTTGCGAATGAGGTACTGGGAATCTTGAATGTGGGCATCGAGCCAATTGTCAAGGAAAGAGAGTTGGTTTTGATCATTTGAACTAGATAACCTAATCATGCAAAAACAAAAAACATCAATAGTGTTAGCAAAGGAAAATCCCCCGTTAGAAAGAACTTGATAAATTACAACAGCTTTTCTTTTTTTCCCCTTTTTTCATGCAGTTTTTTTTTTTTTGTTTTTTTGTGTGTTATGTTATCAAAGTTATGATTTCACTTGTTGAGAGTTTACCATTGATCAGGATAAGAGTGAACAGTTGCAAAATCGATCCCGGGAATGCGATTATTCGCAATGAAATCAGTTCCAATATCAAAACCAGGATTGAGGCTCTTCCTCTGAGGTGTTGTTTGCCCATAAAATCCTTCCAAGCCAGCCTCTAGCAAGTGGTTTCTGTCTATTGATTTTACTAAAGAAGCCATTTCCATTACCCAGGCCTATACGACAGGACATCAACCAACAAAATCTTGGCATAAATCGCATATAAATCGCTTCATAAACATCAAAATCAAGTCAAATGTGTTACAAATTTGCAGAATCCTAACACCGAATTGAGGACGTACACGGTCACTATAATGAAGGCGGCTTATAAATTACTGTTAGTTTTGTTGGCGTTTTCCAGGTCATGTCAAGCCTTTCGGAGTCTGTAATTTCCTCATTTTTCATTTGGGGTTTGGGAGGTAGAGCTATTAGTGTTTGAGCCTAGATATTCCACTTAAGAGAATTCAAGATGCGCTGTCAAGCCAGTGCCGTGCCGAATGCTTTGAAGCTCAAACCGGAAAGGTACAATCATGCATATCATGTTTGCATTCAGGCCCTTTATGTGTCTTGATTTAGGGTGCATGATGTTGGCTTAATCTAGTGCATTGGTTCTTTTTAAAATCAAGTTTTTAGTCCAAGGCATTAGTTTTCAAGAGGCTGTGGTTTTTTTCCCTTGCGTTTACACGTGTCTAGTAGCCCTTGTTCTCCCTTAGCATTTTAAAGCGTCTGCAACCCCTTTTGTCCACATGTCTTGATCTTAACGGTTCAGATCTTGAGAGAAGCTTACCAATTGCGTTTACACGCGTCTTGTAGCTCTTTTAAGCCCATGTGTCATGTTCTATGTGGCTAGCTTGAGGGCTACAATATGGAGCACTATATAAGCATCATTTTCTCTCATTTAGGGTACACTTTTATGAAATCAGCCCACTGAGAGAGAGAGAGAGAGAGAGATTTGTGCGCTTGATGTTCTTGAGATGATTTAAGCTTGCTTCGATCATCTTTATTCAATCTAGTGCATTCCACTCAATGGATCAACTCTAGATTGATTTTGTTTTGCAAAAACTTTTGTAAAAATCGTATCTTTCATACATAATGTTTTGTCGCCTTCAAATCTACACGGCCGGATGATCTGGAGCCCTCTTTGATATAGAGATCAAAGGTTGTTGGATTCGAGGAGGCTATGGAATCAAAGAAGGGGCTCGGGGAGCTAAATCAAGGTGTAGAGTTAGGTTTAGGTTTAGCTTGGGTCAAGTTGGTAATTCCTAATCTTGTATGCACTTAATTTAAGCTTTTGACTTATAGCAATTGGTAGATTAGGCCGTGGTTTTATACTCAGTGTGTTTAGATCCTAAGTAGTTTCCAGGTATATATCCTTGTGTTCGAGTTCTTTAGATTTCTCGCTTATCTCTTATTTTGTTGGATTGCGTGTTTTACAATGGAAAATGACTAATTGGATTAAAATTGGTGTTAGTTAATCTTCAAGTGAATGTTTAGCTAAGGTTATAGGTCAATAGACAAATACCACGTACCATAAACTAGATTTGCCTCATAAGCATAGCCGGAACCGCCACCACACAGTCTAGAGGCCGTGACGCATGACTTAGTGTACAATACTATCAGGATCCATAAAACAGAACAGAATGTACATTACAACCTTATTGCATAAAGTTACTAGAAATTGAAGGGAATCTAACTGAATGCAAAGTCTTATGTAAAGTAGTTTAAGCAAAATTAAAACCAGATTCCACAGCTTAAGGTCATACTACAAACCTGAATAGTCCTCCCTGATGGATCTGATGTGCATCTGGGTTCATTCATAAGCTCCCAGGCCATGATAGTTGGGTCATTCTTGTAAATAGTTCCAGTTATGGTGTTATATCTATTAAGGACGGTCTGCAAAATAATAGGTAAAGAATTACAGTAAAACCAGTAAATCCCAAATTGCTCAGAAAACTATAAGCATTGAAAACAAAACAAGATCCACAACAAGAGACTATGTAAAGAACTACAGTAAGTCACATAATGAGCGTGGGCGTGATCCGTGAGCGGAGCACGAGCGTGAAAGTGTCTCCTAAAAACATCTGAAAATACTAAAGTTCTGGAGGGCGAAGATTGAAAGCGCAAGCACAGAACGAGGTTTAAGTGTGGGAGCGGAGGGTCCTACTAAATGATTATGCGACTAATAAGGTAGTAAAAAACAAAGTCAGAAGATGGGTTTTTTTGCTACTTTACCTTGACATGATTCTTGTAGAATCCCTTGACAACAGGGTTTCTAAAGAAATCATCATCAGATGAGAGGTACTGTCCTTGATTTCTAGCCCAGTTCACATACTGTTTCTTTCCTCCAAAGCTCTCATAGTTATTCACTAAGCTCAACACAAGCTTAATCCCATACCTTCTTGCCTCCGCTATAACAAAATCCAACCCCTTTAAGGCCAAACAAAAGACACAAGATGTCAGAGGAGAAAATTTTAAATCCGGGAAAATTACAAGCATCAGAAATATTTTGTTTCCGTAACATTTTTCAGAAAAAATATTTTCCCATATACTGAAATCGAATAACCATTTTTACATCGTATCAATTTTCAAGAGAAAATAGTTTCGATTTTGGAAGCTTTGAATACATTTTTTTTTTTTTTTGTGTTCGGTTTTCTTATGTTCAAGGTTTCAGGCTAAGTTTTACCTAACTTATTTATTCCTTTATATGTTGAATCTTGTCTGAATTTATATTAGGCTTTGTATCAAAAAATAAATTAAATTATTTATTCACGAGGGAAAAAATAAAAAATCAAGTTCAAAAGCTTAAAGAAGTGCATAACTAAAATAATTCCAGATTATTAGAAATTAATTTTTAATTTTTTTCCTTTGAATTTTTTTTCAAGTTTGATCCATGTTTTGCTTTAGGAGCGGCTCCACTAGGGCTAAAGCGAATCCCCTAGTTTAAAACTTGTACTAAAATCTTAATTTTTAAAGTGTTATATGCACTGAATTATACTTACACGTTCGGAGTAAATAAAAATTTACTTCAAATTAAAGTAAGTGGATCATATAGCTCAATAAAACAAGTTTACTAGGTCCGATAAGTTTTCAATCAAATCATATATACAATCATTATACACAGTGTTTTATGTAAACCTTTTCATCATTTTTGGTGTTAAAATTTTGCAGTCGCCCCTATTTTGACGTTCCAAATTTTATTGTCGAGAGACTCAAGATAAGTAAATAATAATTAAAAAATGTTAAACTACTAATAAATACACACATAAAAGTGAAAATAAACTAAGGCCCATTTTATCAAATTTTGATAAAATCAAGTTTTGATTTTATCAAGTGAGGAGAAAAATTTGATAAAATCTGAGATTTTTGTACTAAAAAAATCTGAGATTTTATCAGATTTTTTTTCTCACTTAATAAAATCAAAACTTGATTTTATCAAGTGGGAAACTGGCCTAGAGAATTAAGTACCTGAAACACTTGTTCATTATAAGAGCCGGGGGAGTATTGGAGAGGTCTATAACCAGCATCACTGAAAGCCCAAGTTCTTGCAACTGAGAGGCCATGGCTTGAAGCTTCTTTAAAAGCAGACGAAACTTTGCTTCTCTGAGATGGGTCTGAAGCCACATACATCAACCAATACGCATTGAATCCATTTGCATAATAAGGATTCCCATTCAACATGAAATGGGTTCCTCTTGTTCTTATAAATTCATCCCCTGCTGCCTCAGCTTCAAAATCGTAGTAGCAATGTTGTTGGATCAGAAACAGAGCTAGGATAATTTGCACCATCCAGGTCTTCATCATCGTATCCCTCTCTCTCTCTTCTCTCTCTCTAGATGAAAATGCAGGGAGGAATCTTTGAGGGAAATGGAGAGAAAAGAGCAAGAAGATGGATGTTTATAAAAGCTGATTGGCATGGGAAGGTGGGGTTGGTTGTCTCATCATAACTGCGTTTAAAGTGAAAAAAAGAACAGTAAAGTACTGTCACGAGATCGAGGTAGAAAGAAAACAGCCAACTGACGTTCTTTGGATTAATAAACATCTTGAAAATGAATGCACGAACGTATGGCTAAAATATATAGTACTCTCTACTACTCCCTCCGTTCCCATTTAATGGTCCTTTTTGGGAGTATGTATTATTTTTCAATTGATTATATCTTGTCATTTATAATGTTTTAGGTGATTCTAAAAACATTGGATTATAGGATTAGTCGAGATCTATCAAACAAGATCCATATTGGATATAAAATTCATTACCAATTTAAATATATAAGTAAGTTTTTCATCCGGTTAGAATACAACTGGGACTATTAAATGGGGACGGAGGGAGTAATTTCAATTGATATGCATGAATAAATAAAAAAATTGGCACATGACGCTATCTCTTGTTGCTCGAGAGGTTGCACATGTGTAGGGCAAATATGAAGCAATTGTAATATAATAATTCTAGCCTATATATTTACTTTAACGGGTTTTTTCAGTACAAGCAAGATGTGTTAGTCGTTAGTTATATGTTATAGTTAGAATGAGGGGTGCCTCTACCGTGACTCGAACCCTGATCTCTTATGTAGAAGAATCGGGAGATAACCATTGAGTTACAAGCCATTGGTTTACTTTAACGTTTTAAAACAATTTTGCTACCAGCACCGACTGGTAGCCCGACTGACATCCTGAATCCTACGTGGAAACCACTCACTGACTTCTCTCTCTCGCTTGCTCTCTCCGAGTCTCCCCATCCCCTCTCACTGCTCTCACT